>CATQJL010000112.1:31125979-31163230 GCA_958299035.1 Cylicocyclus nassatus
AACTCCGATGCCATTATCTACGTCGGATGCGGTGAGCGTGGAAATGAAATGTCTGAGGTATTGCGAGACTTCCCTGAATTGACTATGGAAGTGGAAGGCGTCACAACCTCAATCATGAAGCGAACAGCTCTGGTAGCAAACACTTCCAATATGCCTGTAGCCGCTCGAGAAGCTTCCATTTACACAGGAATCACTTTAGCCGAGTACTTCCGCGATATGGGTCTGCACGTTGCCATGATGGCTGACTCAACGTCCCGATGGGCTGAGGCACTTCGTGAGATTTCCGGTCGACTTGGAGAAATGCCTGCCGACTCAGGATACCCGGCCTACCTGGCTGCTCGACTGGCTTCGTTCTATGAGCGTGCTGGTAAGGTGAAATGTCTCGGCAGTCCCGAACGTGAAGGATCGGTCACAATTGTCGGGGCTGTGTCGCCTCCTGGTGGTGATTTCGCAGATCCGGTTACATCTGCTACCCTGGGTATCGTGCAGGTGTTCTGGGGTTTGGATAAGAAGTTGGCTCAACGAAAGCATTTCCCCTCAATCAACTGGTTGATCTCCTACAGCAAGTATATGCGAGCTTTGGAAGAGTACTACGAGAAGACATTCCCTGAATTCGTGGCACTGCGAACAAAATGTAAGGAGATTTTGCAAGAAGAAGAAGATCTTTCAGAAATTGTGCAGCTGGTCGGCAAAGCGTCCCTTGCAGAAAGCGACAAGATCACTCTGGAAGTGGCCAAACTCATTAAAGATGATTTCCTGCAACAGAATGGTTATACTCCATACGATCGCTTCTGTCCATTCTACAAAACTGTTGGAATGCTCAAAAATATGATTGCTTTTTACGATTTGGCTCGACATGCTGTAGAAACTACTGCCCAAACGGAGAACAAAGTCACCTGGGCGGTTATCAGAGATCACTTAGGTGACCTCTTGTACCAATTATCGTCTATGAAGTTCAAAGATCCAGTAAAGGATGGTGAAGAAAAAATCAAAAAGGATTACGATGAACTTCTTGAAGCTCTAAATACAGGATTCAGAAACCTTGAGCTTGACTAGTTGTTTCTGTACTCATTTCTCATGCAGCATTCTTAGTTCTTTAGAGGTTAGGATTCCTGTTAGAAGTTTCTGCTGCCTTCTGTGGCCCTCTAGATATAAAATGGTTGCGTGAGATTGAGAGTTGTAGGATACAACAAAAACTTTCTGTTTTTCTACCATGTTACCGTCGAATCAATCAGTGTTAACGGCGATTTGTTTGATCGGGTTGTTGTGCATTGCTAGATCCTCTTTCAGAGGAGTTTAATTGCAGGTTTCATCATACCGTTGTATCCACATATTCTCCTTCATAGGACTGTTTATCTAGGAGAAGTACTAGATTTCTTTTGTTTTCAATGTCAATTCGACGTATTTCTCTCATTTGTCGATTTGTTGTGTTTTACTGCAATACATCGATACGAAAAGTGCACTGTTAGTTGTTGTTAGTTTTTGGTGCCTAGGTAGTTATGGATTCCGCGTCACGTGTAAGACGTACATTAGGTTCTAGGCAGTAGGCAAATTGTGTTGGTGCTATCAGGTAATTTGATAAATATTTGAACTTCATCGTCTTTGACCAGGAAACAACAATAGTGAGTGAAGCCCTCTGAACTAGGATGCCGAAAGCTCCGAGTATAAGATGAGAGTCAAAAATGATTGACTGCTTTTCTTGAGATAATTGATGTTCATAAAGGTGCATGTTTGATTCTATTCGCTCTTCTCTACAAATCCGTACATAGTCCTTGTATATGCTGAAAGCTGGACATTACGCCAACAAAACATGTCTGATTAAGTCTCGCTAGTGAAGAAAAACTAAATTTTCGAATGAGCAGACTTATCAAGCTAATACAATCAGGTGTCACATAGGCAGAAAATGAGATTTCATTCTTTTTTTTTTTCAAATTTTCCTGCGGGAAAGCTCCTTCAAATAAACTGCGTGCTGCTGCTCTCCTCAAAATACCAAATGGTCTTTTTTAGCGGACTTGTATTTCTGCCATCCGTGCGGGGTTGGTATTAAAGCACAACATGGACATTACAATGTTACAAAATCATTTGATATAAAATTAATTACTGCAGTGATCAATTAACCCCAATCGCACTTAGTATCGAAGTCTTACCATTTTCACAACATTTATTTGAAGTGCTAATTTTGAAAAAACTGTTTTACTTATGGGAATGATCAAGTCTTCTGTTCAGTCTTGCATATTTTCCAGTATGCAATTCCTTAGCTCAAAAGGACAACAATGCAAGTGTGGAACTCTTTCTCATTGTTCCGTTTTCATTACATCCACAAGCAAAAGACAAAATTTTTAAAAAAATTCGTTGCCTGCTGGAAACTCGTATTACATAATGCTTACCAAGTAATTTCTTCTAGAATTTTGAGCCAACTTACACCACATGTCCTTCTTCGGTCCTTATAGGATGCTTACAAATCACAAGGCGATGCAATTACGACACTCTGCCAAATTCAGCAAGAATAGGCATAGAAGCTCCCATTACGAAAAGTTCCAGCAGGTGAGCCTGCTCAGCCGATCACTGGCTACAGGCGGAGTTTATTTCGTTAAAAGTTCAGAAACTGTGCAACAAAATCCAAGACAGCAGGTGCCATAAGTTTTCTAACCTCCTCTTTCTAACTGGGCAAATATTTTGCTAATCGAGCTGTTCTTTAAGAAGTTAAGATTTTTGAAAAAGAAATGCCAAAAAATCTAATTTTCTGAGATTGATTTTTTAGCATTTTTTCTAGAGAATCTTTATAGGAGAAGAGCACGACCAGTACAAAATCCGTTCTTCTAGAAAGAGCAGTTCGACACTGGCTGCTTTGGATTTTATTGTGCATTTCTTGGGATTTTAACGGATGAGAGCTACCAACCAAAAATTCGAAAGTTTGACTAATCCGTAATACTAAAGAGTTTCTGACAATGAGTTTGCTCCCGCGCATGAATGCGGCCACCTCGTTCATCCCTGTCTATCTTGCACAGCTGAAGACTTCGTGAAAGATTGTTCTTACTCAATATCTAAGCCGCCACGAAAGTTTGTACCGAAACAACATATCAGCCACTACTCATTTATGATTATTAACATAGCACGAGGAATTGTGATTTGAGGGACTAGGTGTGAACGAGGAGAGGGAAAACTCGGATCTATTTTCTACGTAAGTACTCTTACCAATAAGAAAAAACTGAAAGTATTTGTATGTGAATACATATGTATCAAGAAGGTTACTATTTTTAGACCCACTCATGGTCTTTCCATGTAGCTTTGGCTATAAATCTTCTAATGATCAAGTTTCAAACGACACTTTTTTTAGCACATCTCAAAAATTGCTTGAAATCGACGCAGAAAGTGCATTAAAATATGTTAATGAAACGCACTGGGCGAATAGGAGAAAGTCATAGGATTTCTGAGCTTAAAATCGATATTAATGTATTGAATATCCGAGTTGCTGTTGTTTCTGAGCACACCTTCAAAGCACCGAAACACCTCTGAATTTAACATTTCTTGGACATCACTCACGTGTTAAGAAAAAAGCATCCACTTATCCAATTTTGCAAACCTTAAGGGCCTTTCTTCTGTTTTCTCTCGTAAACGAAATGGTTATCGCTTCAACCGAACACTTTAGAAACTTATCAAAGCAGCGTTCTGCGAACCTAGAACGATTGAACTGTTGTAGGAGCTTTTAGGTTAATGTGCATGAAGCTCTGAAATTGCGCCGCCATATATCTGAATATACATAGTCAACTCAATTCAAATTTCCATGCAGTGGCTCCACACAATATGCGTGACATAATGATCGGATCAAAAATGGTTCAGGAACAGTGGACTTACTGCAACTACATTCTAAGTAAATAAGTGGAGTGTTGGATGACTTAACCCATCAGCTCCTGAGCATGTATGTGTAGGAGATTCTAAGAGACACACGTTTGGGTGCGAATGGTCTTCTGTGAGCAGCTTTTAGGATGTTTGGAGAGGGGAGGTTTTTCTACTGACTTCCTAAACTTTATTTTGAGTGCAATCTCACACTGCATTTTACAGGGCTCTTAAATTGCAGAGTCGTTTGCACCAGCGGTCGCGCGACCGCGTCGCGCCCGGGCATCAATGGCGCCGCCTCGATCGATGGCGCCGGCGCCGGCAAAATGCCCTGGCGCGACGCGGTCGCGCGATCGCTGGTGCAAACGACTCTGCAATTTAGGAGCCCTGTAGCTTTAACATTAAAGGGAAGAATAAAATCAATCATGGAAATGTGAGAATTTTCGGGTGAAAGTGTTTTTCAACTACAGGTTGTGGTGCATATTCATCCTGTTAAGCCTGTTGCTAAGCACATATTGAGAAACTTATAAAATTCTTCTTTAGTGAGTTTGCAGGTAGCATGTGGCCGATTTTCTTCGCTGGTGCTATGCAAGATTTGACCATATTGTATGATAGGTCCAAATTTTGTTTGTAGCACCAACTAGCATCTGTATTAATTCGGGCCATGCTATCCTGAACTATGAAGGCTTGAGAAAAGCGCCTAATTTTGCACTGGAAGGTTCAAAAGTATAAGACACCGCGACATTGATTCAAAAACACCTAACCTATAATGACTAAAACTACGGATGACTAATTGGGCGGCTAATTAAGTGTCAAGACTAAGCCAACTCATCAATTGACATCAATGATAATCAGTGGAGTGAGGAAGGAAAACAGATCCACAGTATCCGTAGTCCTAACAATAAACAATGGGATGGATTTTCCGTTCAAAATAGCAAATCTTCTACAGTTATCGCACGAACGCTTGGGTAAAGAGTACCTTAGCTTGTATATCGAATATGAGAAAGATGTGCATGACCTGAGATTCGCGGAAAGCTTAACTTCGGCTGCAGCTAGGGTTAGATCTGGTGCCAAGCACACCTTTTCGGTGCTTCTCCAGCTTGCTGGTGTTTTGGCCGTAAGGCAACTCGCTTCAACTTCTTATATAGCTATGGAACCGCCAATAATTTCACGCAATCTGCCATTCGCGTTGCCATTAGGGTAAGGCAATGTACAGGTAACATGTTGCTTACTTACTTATGCTTACGCCCCTTTCGAACGTGGAAGAATGCGTTAGAATGGGCCAAATAGTAGAAACTCTTATCATTTGTTACGAATTTCTTTTAGGACGAGCTACTCCACCACCCACACGCGAAAAAGTTCAATGATGGAATCGAAGAGATGTCAGTTTCGATCTCAACTCAGCTTAGACGATACGCTGATTTTACAGTAATTCTGCGAAGCAAACTTTCAACAAGTTTTTATAGCAATGATCAGGTCGCCATGCAATCTCCAAGGGCTAGCGCTTCAAAAAGTCCTGAAAATTGTGGTATCTCTGATCACCAATCTTTTATGAAAATAGAAGGGGAATTATGATCGTTTTCTGTGCTTATATAGTATGAAAATATTGAGTACTAGCTGGCGAACCAGGCTCTGTCTGGCACTGTCAATAATATTTTCGTAATCAGCATGCTCACTTATTCCTCCCCCCCCCCTCCCTAGACCAACCCCATCCTCGTAGTTGAAGCTTGCAAAAAATCGATAAAATCGATGTAGATCAATGATGAAAAGTAGCTTACACCCGCCCGACCCAATTGTATGTGTGCCAAGTTTGGTCTGGATCGGTTCAGAAATAAAATTTTCTCGGAACATACATACGGACATACAGATAAGTTTTACAGTACTTTTGCGTATAATAAAAATAGAAAAGTACTCAAAACTTGTTTGGAAATAAACACAAAGAGGACGTAGCTTGGAAATTTCCAAAGCGTTTGTTACACTCATCTTCTTCATATGATGTGATGCATATATGGAACACTCGCTCCTTTGCCTTCGATCATCTGGACTAAACTTGAATATGCGCGCCATTTTGAGTAACAAAGATTTCAAAACGGAAACATCGACTGCTTTGAGCAACTTTATTGGTGAACCTTCTTCAAAAAAAAAAACGCGATGCACCATCTGGACCAATTTCCAGGTACTGATTGTTTCGAGCTGTTGGGACAACAAATCTCCATATATCACTTAAACATTCAAATAACAAGCAAATTGAGTTGGAAGATGAGAAGACGATGGAAAAGCTCCACAAATTGTACACTTTGATTTATGCTTCCTTGAGCTTATCACCTTTAAGGTTTCCCCTGTGAGGCAATAATGCAACATGAGGATTAATCTCTCGTTCGCCTTCGTTTTGCTATTCTTGATGATGACACGAATATGCACATAATCTCATTACAAGTGCTTTTTGCAAGGTGAACTGCATTTATAAATGCTGCTCTGTCCTGAGCTTGTCATTCTCAAACCGCAGCAGTGCTTTTATCATTTGAAATCTAATCATTCAGTTGCTTTCAACAGTTCAAAACCTAATCATTCATTGATTGTTCAGAAAAACTTTAGCTTTTCATGACATCGAGTCTTCAGAAAGTGGACATGTCGTATTGCATCGAAATGAATTATGTCAACTTTTTGCGCATCAAAGTTCAGATTCATTGTGCCCCTGAGAATATTCTCACACTGAACTCTCGAAAGTAATAGGTTGGCTAATGAGTTAGTTCGGTTGTTTTGGGCCAACAAATGCTGCAGACGACACTTTTGTCTTCTGGATAAATCACCTTATTGAGAATTGAAATGTTAATACTCTCTGAATATAATCTATTCCCCTATGAAAAAGCATAAGGAAGTGAGAAACTCCAACCTTTCATTGTGCGCAAATGTAAGAAAATTTCGCTTTGACAGTTTCAAGGCAGATTACAAATTTCATTGCCAATCGCTGAATAGTGAAAACCTGAATTGTATCCAAATCGGTCCTTTACTGATATAGAAATTTCTAAGCAGTCAAAGTGTGAGCAAAATTTGAAATACTTCTTCTCAAAAAAATTTATAGATAACAAGGAACGAGAAAATTTCTATGTAGGTTGAAAATACGAAATCAATTTTTTGCTTACCTAGTATTTACCACGAGACCTAAATTCCTTCATTGTCTCTAATTCGGGCTATTCGTCTATGCAAAGAAAAATCACTTGCGTATACTTCTATATTTCAGATTTGCTATGGCTCCAATGGCTCAAATTCCCGATGGCCCCGTCTCGGAGGGCACCTATGGGTTCGTTTACGGAGTGTCAGGACCTGTGGTGACAGCTGAAAAGATGGCAGGATCGGCGATGTACGAGCTGGTCCGTGTCGGTCACTCCGAACTGGTAGGCGAAATCATTCGTCTGGAAGGCGATTTTGCAACGATTCAAGTTTACGAAGAGACTTCATCCGTTACGATTGGCGATCCTGTACTTCGAACCGGGAAACCCCTGTCTGTTGAACTCGGCCCTGGAATTATGGGTGCGATTTTTGACGGTATTCAACGCCCTTTGAAAGAAATCGCCGATATGACAAAGTCAATTTACATTCCAAAAGGAGTGTCAACTCGAGCGTTGTCTCGTGATAATCGATGGGACTACACCGCAAACAAGGAAATTACTGTCGGATCCCATGTGACTGGAGGAGATGTGATCGGATCTGTACAAGAAAATTTACTAATTAAGCACAAGATAATGATCCCTCCAAACTCCTGCGGTACCGTTACTTACGTCGCCCCGTCCGGCCAATATACGATTGAAGATGTGCTGCTTGAACTGGAGTTCGAAGGTAACAAAGAAAAACTCACGATGCTTCAGATCTGGCCCGTACGAAAGCCCCGTCCATGTGCTGAGAAACTTGCTGCCAACTTCCCGCTGCTGTGTGGACAAAGAGTGTTGGATGCACTTTTCCCATGTGTACAAGGAGGAACCACGGCAATTCCCGGCGCCTTCGGCTGTGGAAAGACTGTGATCTCCCAATCCCTGTCCAAATTCTCCAACTCCGATGCCATTATCTACGTCGGATGCGGTGAGCGTGGAAATGAAATGTCTGAGGTATTGCGAGACTTCCCTGAGCTGACTATGGAAGTAGAGGGAGTGACAACTTCAATTATGAAACGAACAGCACTGGTAGCAAACACTTCCAATATGCCTGTAGCCGCTCGAGAAGCTTCCATTTACACAGGAATCACTTTAGCCGAATACTTCCGCGATATGGGGCTACACGTTGCTATGATGGCTGACTCAACGTCCCGTTGGGCAGAAGCACTTCGTGAGATTTCTGGTCGACTGGGTGAAATGCCTGCCGATTCAGGGTACCCGGCTTACTTGGCTGCTCGATTGGCTTCCTTCTATGAACGTGCTGGCAAGGTGAAATGCCTTGGAAGTCCCGAACGTGAAGGATCGGTCACAATTGTCGGGGCTGTGTCACCTCCTGGTGGTGACTTCGCAGACCCGGTTACTTCCGCTACCCTAGGTATCGTGCAGGTGTTCTGGGGTTTGGATAAGAAGTTGGCTCAACGAAAGCATTTCCCTTCAATCAACTGGTTGATCTCCTACAGCAAGTATATGCGAGCTTTGGAAGAGTACTACGAGAAGACATTCCCTGAATTCGTGGCACTGCGAACAAAGTGTAAGGAGATTTTGCAAGAAGAAGAAGATCTTTCAGAAATTGTGCAGCTGGTCGGCAAAGCGTCCCTTGCAGAAAGCGACAAGATCACTCTGGAAGTGGCCAAACTCATTAAAGATGATTTCCTGCAACAGAATGGTTATACTCCATACGATCGCTTCTGTCCATTCTACAAAACTGTTGGAATGCTCAAAAATATGATTGCTTTTTACGATTTGGCTCGACATGCTGTAGAAACTACTGCCCAAACAGACAACAAAGTCACCTGGGCGGTAATCAGAGATCACTTAGGCGACCTCATGTATCAACTATCGTCCATGAAATTCAAGGATCCGGTAAAGGACGGTGAAGAAAAAATCAAAAAGGATTACGATGAACTTCTTGAAGCTCTAAATACAGGATTCAGAAACCTTGAGCTTGACTAGTTATTTCTGTACTCATTTCTCATGCAGCATTCTTAGTTCTTTAGAGGTTAGGGTTCCTGCTAGAAGTTTCTGCTGCCTTCTGTGGCCCTAGATATAAAATGGTTGCGTGAGACTGAAAGATGTAGGTTACAACAAAAACTTTCTGTTTTTCATCATGTTCCCGTCGAATCAATCAGTTTTAAGGACGGTTTGTTTTATCGGGTTGTTGTGCATTGCTAGATCCTCTTTCAGAGGAGTTTGATTGCAGGTTTCGTCGTACTGTTGTTTCCACAAACCAACCCACAGATTCTCCTTCTTAGAATTGTCTTTTTAGGAGAAGATACTTGACTCTTTGTTTATTTAATCTCTATTCAATATAATTTCTTCTTTTTCTCGATTTGCAGTTTGTTCTACTGCAACACATCGATACGAAAATTGCATATGTAGTAGTTGCCATTTGTTTTATTCTTGTAGAATGTAAACTTGTCATACACGTCTGGAACGCTGTAATAGGTTATAGGTAGTAATTTAGGTAATGGGTAGTCACATTGGTGCTATAAAGCTAATTGAATAAATCTGCAAAATTTCTTGTCTTTGTTAATAGCAGTAGGACAGTTTAAGATTTATGAGTTAAAATCCTTGAATGCTCAAAATCGACTAAACCGGTTTTCTAAAAATGGAAGCATGGTTATAAAGTGGCTTCTAAATATAATACTTACTCCAATCGATGTCATACCATATCAATATGAACGCCAATTCCGAATCTGTTTCTGCATTCCATATCCAAACTAAGCGTTATCAACGTTCACTGAAACAAAATTTGAAAGCTCGGTCAGAATAAAATCAGTCGCCAGTCGATCTCGGCTCAAATGAGGCGGCGTAGTATGAATATACATACTTTTCAAACTTGAGGTGCTGTGATAATCCACTGCTCTTTATGCTCCTACTTGAAGCGCAAAATAAAATGTCACTGCAATTTTTATTCTATATTCGCATTCTGTCTTTACTCCAATGAGCTTACAGGTGTTTTTCAGAAGTGCCGCAGACAAGTAAGAAAGAAATGGAAATAGCGTCATCTGCTCTCAGAGAAGGTACACATTGATTCTTGAAGGGCTCTTTCTCTGTGAAGCGAGGAAATTCCAATCTGCTCTCCCTACGAGAATATGTTCAGACTTTAACCCAGCTATTCCAAACAAGCTGTATATGGGACCCGTCTTAAACGCTGATTTCAAATATATGTTTTTTTTTATCTGCCGAGCGACCATCTGGGAGAAGTTATAAGCGTTTAAATGTGAGAAATTTTTTGAGTTTCGATGAATACATTTCTTTAAGAGGCAGCCTGATGGCACGGAATTACATTGGCTATGGTTACTTTTATTATAAAAAAGAAGCACATTCACCAAAAACCTAAATAGTTTTAAAACCTATTGCGGAACATGCAGATTTACTGTGATCCGTGTAACTGTAAGCAGTCATAAGACCTCTTCAAAAAACTCATTCAAAAATGACTTTACATAAGTTAGTAATAACATGTCATCTGACAAGGGAAGCTTGTTTATTCGAAGTGGCCTTTCCAAATAAGATGTATATCTTATTAAAAAACTTAAAACACTGATTCCAAACCTGCCCTCCTTATCTGCAGAACATTTATGGACGAGGAGTCATGAGCGTTTTTTTTTGGAGAAAAAAATTGCATGTGCATTTTGGATAAAATGAGTTGTTAAAATCTTACTAGCTCTCAATTCATGCAACAAAGTGTGATATATTTTTTATTCGAAAGTGTTTTTGAATTGAGTGCTCTCATAATTATCACTGCTTCATTGAAGAGCTAGAAGAAGTCTTACGGCTATTTTTGTCCTACATGGGCATTCAATTTTTTGCTCCAACAAGCGCTCATAACTACTCGTTTATAAACGTTCTGCAGATAACAAAGGCAGTTTTAAAATCAGCATTTTATGCCCTTCAATATGGTATGGATCCCATTTGAAGCCACTTCGACTAAACATCCATTCCTTGTGAGACCATTTGCCAAAATGAGCAGTTTTCCTTGTTGCAAGTATTTTTGGATGTCTTTGCGAATAAGAAAGTTTTTTAACTGTTGAACGTTACTAGTCAACTGCCTCCTCAACACTTATTATTGTAGCGAACTCTTATCACAATCAGTTATCTTTGAACAGACACGTGAAGCACATATGTCACTCAACTAAATTCATTTATCAACTTGCCCTGCCAATACTACGTGATATTGTTTATGGACCCATTTACATTTTGCGTCCATAGGTTTTCAAGGCTGCTCCTCAGCTGAAAAATGAAAATCCAACTGTAATGATTTGATTTCGAAGTTTGATGCTCAGAGTGACAAGATTAAATATATCAAACTTGGTCAATGACAGTGCGGACGATTACACTTTTTTGCTGCTATTATGTATTGGAGAAGATGCAATAATTAGCACAAAATACAACGAATATAAACAACTCTCAGGAGTACAATACCGCTCATAATTCGTCAAAAAAGTCGCCGGACTGCGGCGCACTCCACCACACTCCGCCACAGTGCGCCGAGCAGTGGTATCAACGCAGAGTACTCGGCAGAGTGCGCCACACTCCGCTGCAGTGCGCCGGAATGATCGTCAATTTAGTCACATCTCGCTTCAGAATGGACGAATTCTGAATCCAAGGACACCGTTCGATTCAGCTTGACGAGACGCATCATGTTATATATGAAGCTGAACGTCTGTTTGTCTGTTTGTCTGTACGTATGTTCCGAATAGAAAAATCCATTTCTGAACCGATCCGGACCAAACTTGGCACACATACATTTCGGGCCCCGGCGGGTGTCATGGGCTACTTTTCGTCATCGATCGATATCGATTTTATCGATTTTTATCGATTTTTTTGCAGAGTTCACCTACGGGGCTGGGAGTTTGCACAGGGGGGTAATCGAGCATGGGGATTCCGAATACAATATTAGTTTTCAAAATTATCGATTATTATTTTGGTTGAATTCAGTGTGCTGATAACAGTATTACCATTGATCTGTCGCTGATGACACATAGACAGTATACTATAGGAGTATGGTAGAGAGCCACTCTGATCGAATTTGTTCTAAGATTTGCTCAAGATCACAATACCGCGCACAGAATGTCAACATTTCCGTGAACTTCGCGGAACTCGAAGATTTCCGCCAAAGTGCGCGATAATCCGGGAAGTTCGCGACATTTCAGGATCCGCGAAACCATGCGAATCACGCAGAGTACGCAACGCCATAACTTCCTTCGGAATGAATATATTCCAAATCCAGAAGCAGCATTGTGTTCAGATCGTCGAGGCAAATATTTTGATATACAGTATGCTCTCGATATTCCATTTCCAGTTTTTCGAATTTTTTCTGTGGAGGTCTTTTCACAAGGATGTAACGCAGCGTCTGTGTAACATAAAAGAATCCAGTAAGCACTGTTCGACAGTACTGTCCTTGTAGATTATCGTGCGCTCAAGAGTAGCTGCAGACTGTCTCCCAAAAGAGATAGAAGCGTTGGTGAATTTTGAAAAAATCACGCGTTTCTAAATTCTACTCGCCGTAACTTCCTTCGGAATGAACATATTCTGAATCCGAAGGAAGCTTTGTGCTCAGTTCATCAAGGCAAGTCTTTCGATATACAGCATATTCTTGATATTCCGATTTCAATATTCTCAAATCTTTCTGTAGACATCTTTTCGTAAAGGTGTAAAGCAGCGCGCATTGCCCCTAGTAGACTCCAGCAAGGAAATGTATGTGTGCCAAGTTTGGTCCGGATCGGTTCAGAAATGGATTTTTCTATTCGGAACATACGTACAGACAAACAGACAAACAGACGTTCAGCTTCATATATAACATGATGCGCCTCGTCAAGCTGAATCGAACGGTGTCCTCGGATTCAGAATTCGTCCATTCTGAAGCGAGATATGGCTAAATTGACGATCATTCCGGCGCACTGCAGCGGAGTGTGGCGCACTCTGCCGCACTCCGGCGCACTCTGCCACACTCCGGCGCACTGTGGCGGAGTGTGGTGGAGTGCGCCGCAGTCCGGCGACTTTTTTGACGAATTATGAGCGGTATTGTATAGCATATTGGGCGGAGCACTGTAGAAAATACCTTTATATCCTACAAACCCTTGAATAATACACCCAATATCTAATCTCCAAAAGTTCCCAAGTTGCAGTCAATGCATATCAAAAGTCGTGTTGCAGTTCCGACATTCCCCTTTATGCCTCCAGTTGTTTTCCTTTGAGTTTGGCCAGGCTAGCATGTGCTCTTGATCGCAAAACTGGAATTTCAAACAAAGATAGGTAAAGCGCCGAGAATTTTGCGTAAACATCATTGTCTATGTGAATTGAAAAAGTTGCAGAAGAGCATTCATGAATCCACATCACCTCATTGAGAAAAGCACACACTAAACCGCCGTAAACTTCAAGAACATGCGCACCTCTGAAAGAGAAATGTCATGCAAAAAGTAGAAGTCATATGGAAATTCTTGCGGCATTATGCACAGAGGCCCGCAGTAACCCGCCTCCCCATTCAGCGCCACTCGGCCTGGGCAGGCCTAAGTAAAACGTACGACGCTTTAGTCCGGCATTCGTGAAGTATCTATCTAGATGCGGGACGCTTCCTGGACATGATGGTCGTTCTGTTTTCAAAGAAACCATTCGCTTGAGCAGGTTTGGTCGAACAGCTAAGGGACAAAAATTCAACGCGCACGATAATGATTAGATCGGCTAGTGGCAAGATTTTAGCTGCAGAAAAATTCATGTCTTATATGTACAGAATCGTAAAGTGCTTTCAAAAAGCATCAGATAGCGGGAAACCCTTGTTCCGAAGCGAACGCGCCTGCAACTAGCGCTTTTGAGATTACTGGTTCACCAGTCTTCTCCTAAAAAAATTTCTACAGATCTCTCATTTGCACAAGCATAAACTCTTCTCATCAGACACTCATAAATACTCTTGCTGTATCTCCATGATTGCTGATATGTCACACATAAGCAGTTGTATAATATACTACAAGCCTTTAGAGGTACAATCGCAAGTTCTTGGCTTCCTACAAGTAATTCCTAAGAATTGTCGATTTTAGCTTGATACACCCCAGTAGTGAGCTAAGCTCGATAACTCTAGAGAACTAACACTTGCAGTAACATCTAGAAATTTGCGGTTGTACTCTGAAGGTAGTGGGAAGAGCACAGCATAGCTTTAGCAAAATAATATTTCCTTTTATTCAAATTTTGGTCGAAGAAATATGCAGAAACCGTAATATATGTGTTCGATGTGAAATGTTTCTGCTTGTGAATGTGAAAGATCCGTGGAAGATTGTGGACAGAGACACGAATTTTCCTCATTCTTTGATCATCCACTTTTCATTTGAGCTTCAAACTTGGGGCGCATCAGAATCCCTGCAAACGTTGCGCCATCATGTAGTGCTTGCTTTGCTTGCTTGCTTTGCATTTTTTTCCCTTTACAAGTTAAAGACTGAGAAAAGTCGAAGAGATTTGGGGACGCTAACATCAAATATTGCAGACTTGCACTTTATCTCAGAAATCTTGCACAAAATGATACTGTGAAGCTTTTATTAGGTTGATCCAAAGTTCTTGGACATATCCAAACTAGTTCTGATATTTCTCGAAACCTAATGCATGTACATCCGATAGAGGTACCATTCGATAGAGCAAAGCAAGCTCTACAAGATGGTATGCAAAAGTTTGCACCAACTTCGACCCACAGTACGTTTACATCCAGAATCGAGTCGTACTGAAAACTTGAAATAGTGGGAAAACTCATATCTTCGTTCAAAAATTCTACGGCTGTCAAACTCGCTCAAGCAAATTGCACATCACATCAGACACTCAAAGGTACCGTTTCTGTATTTTTTCCTCTTCTAGCAGTCGAGAAAACGAAAATTTTCATGCTTGTATAAAAACGAAGCTGTGCTGTTTCCACCCATGTAATTGTATAGCACAAGCCTTCAGAAGTACATCCGCAAATTTTTAACTTTCCACAAGCTCTAGTTCTCGAAAAATACTGATTTTAGCATGGAACACCCGACTGAGAAGAGCTCAATTCGGTGATTTTTGAAACTATGACCTATAGAAAGCTGAAAACTTACGGCTTTACTTCTAAGGGCTTGCACTATACATTACTTGAGTGGGAGCAGCGTAGCTTCGTTTTTGTATAAACGTCAAAATTTTCGTCTTCTCGATTTCTAAATGAGGAAAAAAAGTACGGGAAAGGTACTATGATTGTCTGATTTAGTGTGCAACTTTTTGAGCAAGCTGGGGATTCATAGGCTTTCTTTTGAGCGAGGATATGAATTTTTCGCATTTTTGAGCTTCAGTACGAGTCAGATTTTGATGCAAACTTACGGTGGGTCGAAGTTGGTGCAAAATTCTGCATATCATCTTGTAGAGCTTGCTTTGCTCTATAGAATGGTATCATCGGATATACATGCATTAGGTTTCGAGAAGTAGCAGATCTAGTCTGAAAATGACCGAAAACTTTTGAGCCAACCTAATATATAGGAAACACTATGGAAGGCATGTGACACTGACATCAAATCCATATAGTTCTGTTATTATTATTTATCAGTTACAAACTTTCTGTGGAAGAGAAGTTATGCGTTGTTTGGAGAAAAAACCAGACTCGCCGGTAAAGTCAAAACTGTACCACGCTTTCTAGACGTCCGCAGGGTGGTATTGATCTTGACATAAAGGCATAATTACAACTTAAGAGCGGCAAATATCAATAAGCGTATATATAAAGCGCATAGCCACAAAAGGGAAGAAATGCTGAAAAGTTTTCCTCCAGTTTTTGAGCATGTCCTTTCAACGTTATTTTTATCGCAATGACTACATGCAGCACCGGATAAGTTGTCTTAATTTGGCCAAAAACTTTATCGTAACTCTAGAGTCTTCGTTCACAATTTTGGGACTCTAATTGGGGCTCACAGTTATCATATTCCTTGAGAAACTAAATTATCTTTTGCTAGCTTCGATGATCAGAGCAACACCTTTGTCAAATTAATGGAAGTTTGGAGAAGGCAAAAGAAGAGGCTCCCTTCAGATACGCAAGCGTTACGCCAGCGTCGAGCCAGCACCGGGCTAACGCCGCGCCAGCACAGCCCTGCCGATGGCCCCGATGAGATTTTCGATCTATGCAGGGTGCATGCACCTGTCCAAGACGACAGAAGTCCGCGCTTTTGTCCCTTTTCTTCCCTTTCATGCCTTTTTCTCCTCTACGCGTTCTTGTTTGTCGCCAGCATTTCTTACAAGGATAACATTGATGATCATTACTTTTATGCCCTGTTGTACTTTTTCACAGTGCTAGAAACTGATCAAATGTCACTACATGGCTGGCAGCTGGCGAGAGTTCGATAATACTGCTTACAAGGGAACCGTGTCGAGTCGAAGTGGCCTTTCCAGATGAGACCCATACTGCTTTGAAGGGCATTAATCGGTGATTCCAAATCTGCTTTCCAAATCTGCCAAGCGCCCCTGGACGCCGAGTTATGCTCGTTTTTCAGGTCAAAAAATTGAACGCAAAACTGAAGGAAAATCGCCCAGATTTGCTCAAATGGTCCAGTGTCAAGTATCAGAGCTGTTTATGCGATGGATACATTTTATTTGATATGCTAATACTTAACACTGCATTATATGAGCGCTGGATAGATTGTAAAAATCAATTTTACCTAGATTTTGCTTCATTTTTCGTTCCGAAGAACGGTCATAACTCGGCGTCCAGAGGCGCTTGGCAGATTTGGAAAGCAGATTCGGAATCATCGCTTGATACTCTTCAAAGCAGTATGGGTCTCATTTGGAAAGGCCACTTCGACTCGACACGGTTTCCTTGTTAGTTACGCAGGTTGCTGCATTTCAAACATATCACCCAAAAATCGGCGTCGGAACCCATGCATGAGCAGTGTCCAAAGGCAACAGATCAAGAACGATGCCAAAGGAGAATATTGAGAATCTATATTAACACCAATGCTATAGTATAAGAAGTCTAATCATTTTGTAATTGAAAACGGGCGCTTTTACGTCAGATTACAAAAAATGACACCAAACCGAAAGCATACTGAACATTTTAATAACGCCGTCGACAACTTACCCCATGATTTGTTTCTTTCAAAAATCGAGATTGTGGAGATGCCACTACGTGGCCGACGGTTGACGGAATTGTGTGGATGAGCCTTGGAATTGTCTGCACCAATGTCCCAGTACTTTTCTTTGAATGAAGAAGAGATTCTACCAGTACAGTCGCAGGCGTCACGCGCGTTTGATATCACTTGATTCCGGAAAAACACTGATGAGAAAGCGTTTCCCGAAATAAAGGCAACATTAGAAAACAATAGAGAGAGGAAAAAGGCGAGGAAGAAGAACGCGGAGAGGAGAAAAAAGCACAAGGGGGGGGGGGAGGAGAGAGGGACGAAAATGCAAAGCTTTGGCGTCCCTGGCTAGGTGCACGCACGTCATGGAAAATCGCGTCGGGACTATCGGCAGCGCTGTGTCGGAGCGGCTATAGCTCGCTATCTCGGCACTACGTAACGCTGGCGTACAGTCTGCCCCAATCCTAATCAGGCCAAAATCGGCATGGCGGGAGTCCGCGCCGCGAGGGTTTCGCGCCACATCTGCGGCTAGCTAGTCTGCTCTCTCCTCGATCTCTTCACTCTCTGCGACAGCGCGCATATGCAGCGCAATCCCCTAGCGCTGCGAGCGCGCAAATTCAGCCGACGATTCGGCCTGATCTTGATTGGAGCAGACTGTAGCTCCGGCACTCTGGGCGGAGCCTTAGTAACCTAGTATCAAATCTCTCAATTGCAAGCTTATACTCTACCTAAAACACCTTACACAAATGAAACTGTGTCAAAGTGTCCTTTTTATATGGAAACTGAACTAAGGAAGACATGTAAAGCTGATTTCAAAGTTGTATAGTCTATCCGCGCGGCGTTTGTGGAAGGGGATACGCATGCTAAGGAAAAAACTTGCTGGTAAAGTCAAATTTATATCACGGTTTTCTAGCCCTTAGATAGAAGTTCTGAGCTGGGTTTACAAACATATGTGTCGCATGAAGTGCCTCAGCTCCATCGCATCCAGGAGCACGGAGTTTTCACTCTAATCTCAAGTTCAATTCCAGCTCCAAAAAAAGTTTCTCCTCACAAAAAAAACGCGTTGACAGCTTTCAAAGCTTCCCATGTCGTTTGCAAAGCATTGAAAGCCCCTAAACTATATAGCCCTTCTTTGGTGTCATGGATGTTTAGCAAGGGTTTCAGTCAAAGTTGAAATTAGAATTACGTTTCACGTATGCATGCATATACTTTTAGAATTGCAAATACAGCAATGTCCTTGTCGACGGCGTGTTTATTACTGATGGCATGCAGCGCGCTCGTGAAAGCTTCCTTCATAACTAAGGACATGTGTTCGGTGATGCTTATCTGTCCTCACTAACTTGAAAGAATTGCATTTTTGCAGTGTGATCAATTCTGCACCAGTGTTGCTCCAAATAACGCTATTTGCAAAAAGGATTGCAAGTTTGGAGAAAAGGACACAGTGTATATTCGCAAAGATGCAAGAGGTGTCTACAAAGCCTACAGATTTACCATTCCCCTAAGAGGATTCAGACTTCCTTGCATTGTATAGATTCGTTCTGGAATAAAGTTTGGCAACATGTGCGTGAATGGTAATACATAGTAATACATATCTAAAGAATGTAAGAAATAAATGGAAATGGTGTCAGATAATCCTCTTAATGAGAGAATGTGTTTTGATGTCTAAATTTGCTATTTTGGAGCTGCGATTCTTCTTGGCTATGGTGTCTGTAATTTACACATTCAGTGAATAACGAATAGTTTATTGATAGTGCTTTCAACAAATAATTCTAGTAAGCCGCGATTATTTCCATCGCGCGCGGACCGGCGTGCCATTTCGTTTGGCGGGGAGCAGGGTCCCTTCCAGGTGTAGGTTGGCTAATTAAGACCTAGAAAAGTGAAAGGGGTAAGTGAGCCTCGAGGTGAAGCTGACGTAAGCTTACGTGCCGAGTGGGAACTGGGGTGTGCAATGAGGGAAAACAAGCGGTCAGAGGTGTAATGTGAGGAATTTTTCAATGATTTGGTTTTGAAAAGTCATCAAACAGAGATTTTACTGACTTAGGAAAGCTTTAAATCTCACCAATCGACATAACACTCGTAAGTTTGAAAATGTAGAATTGGCGGTGACCGCCTTTTTTCCAGCTCTCCTGTTAATTCATACATAAACTTTTTTTACTATCTACAGTACCAGCTGATTTTATGCAATCACTTTGCGCTCCATTCTTGAAAGGAAGAGGGAAGCTAGAAAAAAGAGACGATAACGTTTACTGTAAAAGTCTTGCTCTGTAACTGCTAACATCTCTGTCCTCCAATTTGGAAGCATCGTTGAAATAGGGGCAGTATCACTGACTTCGAACGTACAGCCAGCTTATTATTAGGATCAGTAACATCACTGAAAAGAAAAGAAAATACCATCAACCTCATTGTATCCTTGAGGAAAGAATATACAACCCAAACACCCGGAAGTCGTCCGAGTGTCTGGAAGAAGTACAGATATACCCAAGGACATGAACATTCGCAGGAAGGGCAGTCACAAAGCAAAGTGCACCGAGTCTTTGCTTTTCAAAATTAAAAACATTCTTCAAAAGTGTTTTTGCGTCATTGTTTGCTGCGGCGTCGACTTTGAAAAATAGGTCATTTCTCAGACCAAAGAAAACGAATAAGTCTCAAACACTTTTTTGAAAACCAAGAAATCTGAGCTACTGGTTACTATCCGATCCGTAACAAAACGGACACCTAAATTAGCTAACAGCATGCGAAACTGGCGCGCGCGCAACTGCCAACCAACCATGGAGCGCACGCATGCGCAGGGAATGAGGCCTAGGGGACAAAAATTACCAGAGAAAATGCGCAGTAAAATAAGCGTTTTACGCAGTGGGAACGATGATTACAGTCACGCATGCAAAAATTTTGTTAAAACATGCATAAAGGATGAAATTTGTAAGTAATAACTTAATTTCAAGCTGTGAAGGGCTTGGAAATTAGGAGAATACGTTCGAGAACATAAGAAAAGCAGTGTTTGGACCTTATTGCGATCGGTTAGCTATTGTATCATGCGCTCCACGCATCACAATTTGCCCGCGCGTCGTTTGCGCGTCAGTCTCGCGTCCGCTCAGCTTACTTGGGCCTTCGTCATGGACCTAACATTACATACTAGCTGGCTTACCCGGCTAGGCCCGGCCCTGTCAAAACCTATAATAAAGGTTACATCCTTATCCCTGTACAGCCTTTCTCTGTACCCACTTCTATATGCCAATTCCCTATTCTCGCTGTGCTAATAATCAGCATGCTCAATTACCCCTGTGCCAGTTCCCGATGATTGTCTTCAACAGAGGCAACTGATGGTTGTACCGATGGTTGTCCTCAGCAGAGGCAACCGATGGTTGTACCGATGGTTGTCCTCAGCAGAGGCAATCGATGATTGTACCGATGGTTGTACCGATGGTTGTCCTCAGCAGAGGCAACCGATGGTTGTACCGATGGTTGTCCTCAACAGAGGAAACCGATGGTTGTACCGATGATTGTCCTCGGCAGAGGCAACCGATGTTTGTACCGATGGTTGTCCTCAACAGAGGCAACCGATGGTTGTACCGATGGTTGTCCTCAACAGAGACAACTGATGGTTGTACCGATGGTTGTACTCAACAGAGGCAACCGATGGTTGTACTGGGTGCGGGAAACCCTGGAGCACTGGGAAAAGGGTGCGGGAGACCACGGATCACTGGGAAAAGGGTGCGGGAGACCATGGACCACTGGAAAAAGGGTGCGGGAGAAGCGAGAGCACTGGAAAAAGGGTGCGGGAAAAGCGAGAGCACTGGAAAAAGGGTGCGGGAGACGCGAGAGCACTGGGAAAAGGGTGCGGGAGACGCGAGAGCACTGGAAAAAGGGTGCGGGAGACGCGAGAGCACTGGGAAAAGGGTGCGGGAGACGCGAGAGCACTGGAAAAAGGGTGCGGGAGACCATGGAGCAGTAGAAAAAGGGCGCGGGAGACGCGAGAGCACTGGAAAAAGGGTGCGGGAGACCATGGACCACTGGAAAAAGGGTGCGGGAGACGCGAGAGCACTGGGAAAAGGGTGCGGGAGACCATGGACTACTGGAAAAAGGGTGCGGGAGAAGCGAGAGCACTGGAAAAAGGGTGCGGGAGAAGCGAGAGCACTGGAAAAAGGGTGCGGGAGACGGGAGAGCACTGGAAAAAGGGTGCGGGAGACGCGAGAGCACTGGGAAAAGGGTGCGGGAGACCATGGACCACTGGAAAAAGGGTGCGGGAGACGCGAGAGCACTGGAAAAAGGGTGCGGGAGACGCGAGAGCACTGGGAAAAGGGTGCGGGAGACCATGGACCACTGGAAAAAAGGGTGCGGGAGACCATGGAGCAGTAGAAAAAGGGCGCGGGAGAAGCGAGAGCACTGGGAAAAGGGTGCGGGAGACGCGAGAGCATTGGGAAAAGGGTGCGCGAGACGCGAGAGCACTGGAAAAAGGGTGCGGGAGACGGGAGAGCACTGGGAAAAGGGTGCGGGAGACGCGAGAGCACTGGAAAAAGGGTGCGGGAGACGCGAGAGCACTGGAAAAAGGGTGCGGGAGACGCGAGAGCACTGGAAAAAGGGTGCGGGAGACGCGAGAGCACTGGGAAAAGGGTGCGGGAGACGCGAGAGCACTGGAAAAAGGGTGCGGGAGACCATGGAGCAGTAGAAAAAGGGCGCGGGAGACGCGAGAGTACTGGAAAAACGCTGCGGGAGACCACGGAGCAATGGAAAAAAAGGTGCGGGAGACCATGGAGCACTGGGAAAAGGGTGCGGGAGACGCGAGAGCACTGGAAAAAGGGTGCGGGAGACCATGGACCACTGGAAAAAGGGTGCGGGAGAAGCGAGAGCACTGGAAAAAGGGTGCGGGTGAAGCGAGAGCACTGGAAAAAGGGTACGGGAGACGCGAGAGCACTGGGAAAAGGGTGCGGGAGACGCGAGAGCACTGGAAAAAGGGTGCGGGAGAAGCGAGAGCACTGGAAAAAGGGTGCGGAAGACGCGAGAGCACTGGAAAAAGGGTGCGGGAGAAGCGAGAGCACTGGAAAAAGGGTGCGGGAGACGCGAGAGCACTGGAAAAAGGGTGCGGGAGACCATGGAGCAGTAGAAAAAGGGCGCGGGAGACGCGAGAGCACTGGAAAAGGGTGCGGGAGACCCTGGAGCAGTGGGAAAAGGGTGCGGGAGACGCGAGAGCACTGGAAAAAGGGTGCGGGAGACCATGGAGCAGTAGAAAAAGGGCGCGGGAGACGCGAGAGTACTGGAAAAACGCTGCGGGAGACCACGGAGCAATGGAAAAAAGGTGCGGGAGACCATGGAGCACTGGGAAAAGGGTGCGGGAGACGCGAGAGCACTGGAAAAAGGGTGCGGGAGACCATGGACCACTGGAAAAAGGGTGCGGGAGAAGCGAGAGCACTGGAAAAAGGGTGCGGGTGAAGCGAGAGCACTGGAAAAAGGGTACGGGAGACGCGAGAGCACTGGGAAAAGGGTGCGGGAGACGCGAGAGCACTGGAAAAAGGGTGCGGGAGAAGCGAGAGCACTGGAAAAAGGGTGCGGAAGACGCGAGAGCACTGGAAAAAGGGTGCGGGAGACGGGAGAGCACTGGAAAAAGGGTGCGGGAGACGCGAGAGCACTGGGAAAAGGGTGCGGGAGACCATGGACCACTGGAAAAAGGGTGCGGGAGACGCGAGAGCACTGGAAAAAGGGTGCGGGAGACGCGAGAGCACTGGGAAAAGGGTGCGGGAGACCATGGACCACTGGAAAAAAGGGTGCGGGAGACCATGGAGCAGTAGAAAAAGGGCGCGGGAGAAGCGAGAGCACTGGGAAAAGGGTGCGGGAGACGCGAGAGCATTGGGAAAAGGGTGCGCGAGACGCGAGAGCACTGGAAAAAGGGTGCGGGAGACGGGAGAGCACTGGGAAAAGGGTGCGGGAGACGCGAGAGCACTGGAAAAAGGGTGCGGGAGACGCGAGAGCACTGGAAAAAGGGTGCGGGAGACGCGAGAGCACTGGAAAAAGGGTGCGGGAGACGCGAGAGCACTGGGAAAAGGGTGCGGGAGACGCGAGAGCACTGGAAAAAGGGTGCGGGAGACCATGGAGCAGTAGAAAAAGGGCGCGGGAGACGCGAGAGTACTGGAAAAACGCTGCGGGAGACCACGGAGCAATGGAAAAAAGGTGCGGGAGACCATGGAGCACTGGGAAAAGGGTGCGGGAGACGCGAGAGCACTGGAAAAAGGGTGCGGGAGACCATGGACCACTGGAAAAAGGGTGCGGGAGAAGCGAGAGCACTGGAAAAAGGGTGCGGGTGAAGCGAGAGCACTGGAAAAAGGGTACGGGAGACGCGAGAGCACTGGGAAAAGGGTGCGGGAGACGCGAGAGCACTGGAAAAAGGGTGCGGGAGAAGCGAGAGCACTGGAAAAAGGGTGCGGAAGACGCGAGAGCACTGGAAAAAGGGTGCGGGAGAAGCGAGAGCACTGGAAAAAGGGTGCGGGAGACGCGAGAGCACTGGAAAAAGGGTGCGGGAGACCATGGAGCAGTAGAAAAAGGGCGCGGGAGACGCGAGAGCACTGGAAAAGGGTGCGGGAGACCCTGGAGCAGTGGGAAAAGGGTGCGGGAGACGCGAGAGCACTGGAAAAAGGGTGCGGGAGACCATGGAGCAGTAGAAAAAGGGCGCGGGAGACGCGAGAGTACTGGAAAAACGCTGCGGGAGACCACGGAGCAATGGAAAAAAGGTGCGGGAGACCATGGAGCACTGGGAAAAGGGTGCGGGAGACGCGAGAGCACTGGAAAAAGGGTGCGGGAGACCATGGACCACTGGAAAAAGGGTGCGGGAGAAGCGAGAGCACTGGAAAAAGGGTGCGGGTGAAGCGAGAGCACTGGAAAAAGGGTACGGGAGACGCGAGAGCACTGGGAAAAGGGTGCGGGAGACGCGAGAGCACTGGAAAAAGGGTGCGGGAGAAGCGAGAGCACTGGAAAAAGGGTGCGGAAGACGCGAGAGCACTGGAAAAAGGGTGCGGGAGAAGCGAGAGCACTGGAAAAAGGGTGCGCGAGACGCGAGAGCACTGGAAAAAGGGTGCGGGAGACCATGGAGCAGTAGAAAAAGGGCGCGGGAGACGCGAGAGCACTGGAAAAGGGTGCGGGAGACCCTGGAGCAGTGGGAAAAGGGTGCGGGCGACGCGAGAGTACTGGAAAAACGCTGCGGGAGACCACGGAGCACTGGAAAAAGGTGCGGGAAACCCTGGAGCAGTGGGAAAAGGGTGCGGGAGACGCGAGAGTACTGGAAAAACGCTGCGGGAGACCACGGAGCACTGGAAAAAAGGTGCGGGAGAAGCGAGAGCAGTGGGAAAAGGGTGCGGGAAAAGCGAGAGCACTGGAAAAAGGGTGCGGGAGACGGGAGAGCACTGGGAAAAGGGTGCGGGAGACGCGAGAGCACTGGAAAAAGGGTGCGGGAGACGCGAGAGCACTGGAAGAAGGGTGCGGGAGACGCGAGAGCACTGGAAAAAGGGTGCGGGAGACCATGGAGCAGTAGAAAAAGGGCGCGGGAGACGCGAGAGCACTGGAAAAAGGTGCGGGAGACCCTGGAGCAGTGGGAAAAGGGTGCTGGAGACGCGAGAGCGCTGGGAAAAGGGTGCGGGAGACGCGAGAGCACTGGAAAAAGGGTGCGGGAGAAGCGAGAGCACTGGAAAAAGGGTGCGGGAGACGCGAGAGCACTGGAAAAAGGGTGCGGGAGACCATGGACCACTGGAAAAAGGGTGCGGGAGACGCGAGAGCACTGGGAAAAGGGTGCGGGAGACCATGGACCACTGGAAAAAGGGTGCGGGAGAAGCGAGAGCACTGGAAAAAGGGTGCGGGAGAAGCGAGAGCACTGGAAAAAGGGTGCGGGAGACGGGAGAGCACTGGGAAAAGGGTGCGGGAGACGCGAGAGCACTGGAAAAAGGGTGCGGGAGAAGCGAGAGCACTGGAAAAAGGGTGCGGGAGACGCGAGAGCACTGGAAAAAGGGTGCGGGAGACCATGGACCACTGGAAAAAGGGTGCGGGAGACGCGAGAGCACTGGGAAAAGGGTGCGGGAGACCATGGACCACTGGAAAAAGGGTGCGGGAGAAGCGAGAGCACTGGAAAAAGGGTGCGGGAGAAGCGAGAGCACTGGAAAAAGGGTGCGGGAGACGGGAGAGCACTGGGAAAAGGGTGCGGGAGACCATGGACCACTGGAAAAAGGGTGCGGGAGAAGCGAGAGCACTGGAAAAAGGGTGCGGGTGAAGCGAGAGCACTGGAAAAAGGGTACGGGAGACGCGAGAGCACTAGGAAAAGGGTGCGGGAGACGCGAGAGCACTGGAAAAAGGGTGCGGGAGAAGCGAGAGCACTGGAAAAAGGGTGCGGAAGACGCGAGAGCACTGGAAAAAGGGTGCGGGAGAAGCGAGAGCACTGGAAAAAGGGTGCGCGAGACGCGAGAGCACTGGAAAAAGGGTGCGGGAGACCATGGAGCAGTAGAAAAAGGGCGCGGGAGACGCGAGAGCACTGGAAAAGGGTGCGGGAGACCCTGGAGCAGTGGGAAAAGGGTGCGGGCGACGCGAGAGTACTGGAAAAACGCTGCGGGAGACCACGGAGCACTGGAAAAAGGTGCGGGAAACCCTGGAGCAGTGGGAAAAGGGTGCGGGAGACGCGAGAGTACTGGAAAAACGCTGCGGGAGACCACGGAGCACTGGAAAAAAGGTGCGGGAGAAGCGAGAGCAGTGGGAAAAGGGTGCGGGAAAAGCGAGAGCACTGGAAAAAGGGTGCGGGAGACGGGAGAGCACTGGGAAAAGGGTGCGGGAGACGCGAGAGCACTGGAAAAAGGGTGCGGGAGACGCGAGAGCACTGGAAGAAGGGTGCGGGAGACGCGAGAGCACTGGAAAAAGGGTGCGGGAGACCATGGAGCAGTAGAAAAAGGGCGCGGGAGACGCGAGAGCACTGGGAAAAGGGTGCGGGAGACCATGGACCACTGGAAAAAGGGTGCGGGAGAAGCGAGAGCACTGGAAAAAGGGTGCGGGAGAAGCGAGAGCACTGGAAAAAGGGTGCGGGAGACGGGAGAGCACTGGGAAAAGGGTGCGGGAGACCATGGACCACTGGAAAAAGGGTGCGGGAGAAGCGAGAGCACTGGAAAAAGGGTGCGGGAGACCATGGACCACTGGAAAAAGGGTGCGGGAGAAGCGAGAGCACTGGAAAAAGGGTGCGGGTGAAGCGAGAGCACTGGAAAAAGGGTACGGGAGACGCGAGAGCACTGGGAAAAGGGTGCGGGAGACGCGAGAGCACTGGAAAAAGGGTGCGGGAGAAGCGAGAGCACTGGAAAAAGGGTGCGGAAGACGCGAGAGCACTGGAAAAAGGGTGCGGGAGAAGCGAGAGCACTGGAAAAAGGGTGCGCGAGACGCGAGAGCACTGGAAAAAGGGTGCGGGAGACCATGGAGCAGTAGAAAAAGGGCGCGGGAGACGCGAGAGCACTGGAAAAGGGTGCGGGAGACCCTGGAGCAGTGGGAAAAGGGTGCGGGCGACGCGAGAGTACTGGAAAAACGCTGCGGGAGACCACGGAGCACTGGAAAAAGGTGCGGGAAACCCTGGAGCAGTGGGAAAAGGGTGCGGGAGACGCGAGAGTACTGGAAAAACGCTGCGGGAGACCACGGAGCACTGGAAAAAAGGTGCGGGAGAAGCGAGAGCAGTGGGAAAAGGGTGCGGGAAAAGCGAGAGCACTGGAAAAAGGGTGCGGGAGACGGGAGAGCACTGGGAAAAGGGTGCGGGAGACGCGAGAGCACTGGAAAAAGGGTGCGGGAGACGCGAGAGCACTGGAAGAAGGGTGCGGGAGACGCGAGAGCACTGGAAAAAGGGTGCGGGAGACCATGGAGCAGTAGAAAAAGGGCGCGGGAGACGCGAGAGCACTGGAAAAAGGTGCGGGAGACCCTGGAGCAGTGGGAAAAGGGTGCTGGAGACGCGAGAGCGCTGGGAAAAGGGTGCGGGAGACGCGAGAGCACTGGAAAAAGGGTGCGGGAGAAGCGAGAGCACTGGAAAAAGGGTGCGGGAGACGCGAGAGCACTGGAAAAAGGGTGCGGGAGACCATGGACCACTGGAAAAAGGGTGCGGGAGACGCGAGAGCACTGGGAAAAGGGTGCGGGAGACCATGGACCACTGGAAAAAGGGTGCGGGAGAAGCGAGAGCACTGGAAAAAGGGTGCGGGAGAAGCGAGAGCACTGGAAAAAGGGTGCGGGAGACGGGAGAGCACTGGGAAAAGGGTGCGGGAGACGCGAGAGCACTGGAAAAAGGGTGCGGGAGAAGCGAGAGCACTGGAAAAAGGGTGCGGGAGACGCGAGAGCACTGGAAAAAGGGTGCGGGAGACCATGGACCACTGGAAAAAGGGTGCGGGAGACGCGAGAGCACTGGGAAAAGGGTGCGGGAGACCATGGACCACTGGAAAAAGGGTGCGGGAGAAGCGAGAGCACTGGAAAAAGGGTGCGGGAGAAGCGAGAGCACTGGAAAAAGGGTGCGGGAGACGGGAGAGCACTGGGAAAAGGGTGCGGGAGACCATGGACCACTGGAAAAAGGGTGCGGGAGAAGCGAGAGCACTGGAAAAAGGGTACGGGAGACGCGAGAGCACTAGGAAAAGGGTGCGGGAGACGCGAGAGCACTGGAAAAAGGGTGCGGGAGAAGCGAGAGCACTGGAAAAAGGGTGCGGAAGACGCGAGAGCACTGGAAAAAGGGTGCGGGAGAAGCGAGAGCACTGGAAAAAGGGTGCGCGAGACGCGAGAGCACTGGAAAAAGGGTGCGGGAGACCATGGAGCAGTAGAAAAAGGGCGCGGGAGACGCGAGAGCACTGGAAAAGGGTGCGGGAGACCCTGGAGCAGTGGGAAAAGGGTGCGGGCGACGCGAGAGTACTGGAAAAACGCTGCGGGAGACCACGGAGCACTGGAAAAAGGTGCGGGAAACCCTGGAGCAGTGGGAAAAGGGTGCGGGAGACGCGAGAGTACTGGAAAAAACGCTGCGGGAGACCACGGAGCACTGGAAAAAAGGTGCGGGAGAAGCGAGAGCAGTGGGAAAAGGGTGCGGGAAAAGCGAGAGCACTGGAAAAAGGGTGCGGGAGACGGGAGAGCACTGGGAAAAGGGTGCGGGAGACGCGAGAGCACTGGAAAAAGGGTGCGGGAGACGCGAGAGCACTGGAAGAAGGGTGCGGGAGACGCGAGAGCACTGGAAAAAGGGTGCGGGAGACCATGGAGCAGTAGAAAAAGGGCGCGGGAGACGCGAGAGCACTGGAAAAAGGTGCGGGAGACCCTGGAGCAGTGGGAAAAGGGTGCTGGAGACGCGAGAGCGCTGGGAAAAGGGTGCGGGAGACGCGAGAGCACTGGAAAAAGGGTGCGGGAGAAGCGAGAGCACTGGAAAAAGGGTGCGGGAGACGCGAGAGCACTGGAAAAAGGGTGCGGGAGACCATGGACCACTGGAAAAAGGGTGCGGGAGACGCGAGAGCACTGGGAAAAGGGTGCGGGAGACCATGGACCACTGGAAAAAGGGTGCGGGAGAAGCGAGAGCACTGGAAAAAGGGTGCGGGAGAAGCGAGAGCACTGGAAAAAGGGTGCGGGAGACGGGAGAGCACTGGGAAAAGGGTGCGGGAGACGCGAGAGCACTGGAAAAAGGGTGCGGGAGAAGCGAGAGCACTGGAAAAAGGGTGCGGGAGACGCGAGAGCACTGGAAAAAGGGTGCGGGACACCATGGACCACTGGAAAAAGGGTGCGGGAGACGCGAGAGCACTGGGAAAAGGGTGCGGGAGACCATGGACCACTGGAAAAAGGGTGCGGGAGAAGCGAGAGCACTGGAAAAAGGGTGCGGGAGAAGCGAGAGCACTGGAAAAAGGGTGCGGGAGACGGGAGAGCACTGGGAAAAGGGTGCGGGAGACGCGAGAGCACTGGAAAAAGGGTGCGGGAGAAGCGAGAGCACTGGAAAAAGGGTGCGGGAGACGCGAGTTCACTGGAAAAAGGGTGCGGGAGACGCGAGAGCACTGGAAGAAGGGTGCGGGAGACGCGAGAGCACTGGAAAAAGGGTGCGGGAGACGCGAGAGCACTGGAAGAAGGGTGCGGGAGACGCGAGAGCACTGGAAAAAGGGTGCGGGAGACCATGGAGCAGTAGAAAAAGGGCGCGGGAGACGCGAGAGCACTGGAAAAAGGTGCGGGAGACCCTGGAGCAGTGGGAAAAGGGTGCTGGAGACGCGAGAGCGCTGGGAAAAGGGTGCGGGAGACGCGAGAGCACTGGAAAAAGGGTGCGGGAGAAGCGAGAGCACTGGAAAAAGGGTGCGGGAGACGCGAGAGCACTGGAAAAAGGGTGCGGGAGACCATGGACCACTGGAAAAAGGGTGCGGGAGACGCGAGAGCACTGGGAAAAGGGTGCGGGAGACCATGGACCACTGGAAAAAGGGTGCGGGAGAAGCGAGAGCACTGGAAAAAGGGTGCGGGAGAAGCGAGAGCACTGGAAAAAGGGTGCGGGAGACGGGAGAGCACTGGGAAAAGGGTGCGGGAGACGCGAGAGCACTGGAAAAAGGGTGCGGGAGAAGCGAGAGCACTGGAAAAAGGGTGCGGGAGACGCGAGAGCACTGGAAAAAGGGTGCGGGAGACCATGGACCACTGGAAAAAGGGTGCGGGAGACGCGAGAGCACTGGGAAAAGGGTGCGGGAGACCATGGACCACTGGAAAAAGGGTGCGGGAGAAGCGAGAGCACTGGAAAAAGGGTGCGGGAGAAGCGAGAGCACTGGAAAAAGGGTGCGGGAGACGGGAGAGCACTGGGAAAAGGGTGCGGGAGACGCGAGAGCACTGGAAAAAGGGTGCGGGAGAAGCGAGAGCACTGGAAAAAGGGTGCGGGAGACGCGAGTTCACTGGAAAAAGGGTGCGGGAGACGCGAGAGCACTGGAAGAAGGGTGCGGGAGACGCGAGAGCACTGGAAAAAGGGTGCGGGAGACCATGGAGCAGTAGAAAAAGGGCGCGGGAGACGCGAGAGCACTGGAAAAAAGTGCGGGAGACCCTGGAGCAGTGGGGAAAGGGTCCGGGAGACGCGAGAGCGCTGGGAAAAGTGGGCGGGGAAAGCGAGAGCACTGGAAAAAGGGTGCGGGAGAAGCGAGAGCACTGGAAAAAGGGTGCGGGAGACGCGAGAGCAGTGGGAAAAGGGTGCGGGAGACGCGAGAGTACTGGAAAAACGCTGCGGGAGACCACGGAGCACTGGAAAAAAGGTGCGGGAGACGCGAGAGCACTGGAAAAAGGTGCGGGAGACCCTGGAGCAGTGGGAAAAGGGTGCGGGAGACGCGAGAGCGCTGGGAAAAGGGTGCGGGGAAAGCGAGAGCACTGGAAAAAGGGTGCGGGAGAAGCGAGAGCACTGGAAAAAGGGTGCGGGAGACGCGAGAGCACTGCGATAAAGGTGCGGGAGACGCGAGAGCACTGGAAAAAGGGTGCGGGAGACGCGAGAGCACTGGGAAAAGGGTGCGGGAGACCATGGACCACTGGAAAAAGGGTGCGGGAGAAGCGAGAGCACTGGAAAAAGGGTGCGGGAGAAGCGAGAGCACTGGAAAAAGGGTGCGGGAGACGGGAGAGCACTGGGAAAAGGGTGCGGGAGACGCGAGAGCACTGGAAAAAGGGTGCGGGAGAAGCGAGAGCACTGGAAAAAGGGTGCGGGAGACGCGAGTTCACTGGAAAAAGGGTGCGGGAGACGCGAGAGCACTGGAAGAAGGGTGCGGGAGACGCGAGAGCACTGGAAAAAGGGTGCGGGAGACCATGGAGCAGTAGAAAAAGGGCGCGGGAGACGCGAGAGCACTGGAAAAAGGGTGCGGGAGACGCGAGAGCATTGGGAAAAGGGTGCGCGAGACGCGAGAGCACTGGAAAAAGGGTGGGGGAGACGGGAGAGCACTGGGAAAAGGGTGCGGGAGACGCGAGAGCACTGGAAAAAGGGTGCGGGAGACGCGAGAGCACTGGAAAAAGGGTGCGGGAGACGCGAGAGCACTGGGAAAAGGGTGCGGGAGACCATGGACCACTGGAAAAAGGGTGCGGGAGAAGCGAGAGCACTGGAAAAAGGGTGCGGGAGAAGCGAGAGCACTGGAAAAAGGGTGCGGGAGACGCGAGAGCACTGGGAAAAAGGTGCGGGAGACGCGAGAGCACTGGAAAAAGGGTGCGGGAGACGCGAGAGCACTGGGAAAAGGGTGCGGGAGACCATGGACCACTGGAAAAAGGGTGCGGGAGAAGCGAGAGCACTGGAAAAAGGGTGCGGGAGAAGCGAGAGCACTGGAAAAAGGGTGCGGGAGACGGGAGAGCACTGGGAAAAGGGTGCGGGAGACGCGAGAGCACTGGAAAAAGGGTGCGGGAGACGCGAGAGCACTGGGAAAAAGGTGCGGGAGACGCGAGAGCACTGGAAAAAGGGTGCGGGAGACGCGAGAGCACTGGGAAAAGGGTGCGGGAGACCATGGACCACTGGAAAAAGGGTGCGGGAGAAGCGAGAGCACTGGAAAAAGGGTGCGGGAGAAGCGAGAGCACTGGAAAAAGGGTGCGGGAGACGGGAGAGCACTGGGAAAAGGGTGCGGGAGACGCGAGAGCACTGGAAAAAGGGTGCGGGAGACGCGAGTTCACTGGAAAAAGGGTGCGGGAGACGCGAGAGCACTGGAAGAAGGGTGCGGGAGACGCGAGAGCACTGGAAAAAGGGCGCGGGAGACCATGGAGCAGTAGAAAAAGGGCGCGGGAGACGCGAGAGCACTGGAAAAAGGTGCGGGAGACCCTGGAGCAGTGGGGAAAGGGTGCGGGAGACGCGAGAGCGCTGGGAGAAGGGTGCGGGGAAAGCGAGAGCACTGGAAAAAGGGTGCGGGAGAAGCGAGAGCACTGGAAAAAGGGTGCGGGAGACGCGAGAGCAGTGGGAAAAGGGTGCGGGAGACGCGAGAGTACTGGAAAAAACGCTGCGGGAGACCACGGAGCACTGGAAAAAAGGTGCGGGAGACGCGAGAGCACTGGAAAAAGGGTGCGGGAGAAGCGAGAGCACTGGAAAAAGGGTGCGGGAGACGCGAGAGCACTGGGAAAAAGGTGCGGGAGACGCGAGAGCACTGGAAAAAGGGTGCGGGAGACCATGGAGTAGTAGAAAAAGGGCGCGGGAGACGCGAGAGCACTGGAAAAAGGTGCGGGAGACCCTGGAGCAGTGGGAAAAGGGTGCGGAAGACGCGAGAGCACTGGAAGAAGGGTGCGGGAGACCATGGAGCAGTAGAAAAAGGGCGCGGGAGACGCGAGAGCACTGGAAAAGGGTGCGGGAGACCCTGGAGCAGTGGGAAAAGGGTGCGGGAGACCATGGAGCAGTAGAAAAAGGGCGCGGGAGACGCGAGAGCACTGGAAAAAGGGTGCGGGAGACGCGAGAGCATTGGGAAAAGGGTGCGCGAGACGCGAGAGCACTGGAAAAAGGGTGGGGGAGACGGGAGAGCACTGGGAAAAGGGTGCGGGAGACGCGAGAGCACTGGAAAAAGGGTGCGGGAGACGCGAGAGCACTGGAAAAAGGGTGCGGGAGACGCGAGAGCACTGGGAAAAGGGTGCGGGAGACCATGGACCACTGGAAAAAGGGTGCGGGAGAAGCGAGAGCACTGGAAAAAGGGTGCGGGAGAAGCGAGAGCACTGGAAAAAGGGTGCGGGAGACGCGAGAGCACTGGGAAAAAGGTGCGGGAGACGCGAGAGCACTGGAAAAAGGGTGCGGGAGACGCGAGAGCACTGGGAAAAGGGTGCGGGAGACCATGGACCACTGGAAAAAGGGTGCGGGAGAAGCGAGAGCACTGGAAAAAGGGTGCGGGAGAAGCGAGAGCACTGGAAAAAGGGTGCGGGAGAAGCGAGAGCACTGGAAAAAGGGTGCGGGAGACGCGAGAGCACTGGGAAAAAGGTGCGGAGACGCGAGAGCACTGGAAAAAGGGTGCGGGAGACGCGAGAGCACTGGGGAAAGGGTGCGGGAGACCATGGACCACTGGAAAAAGGGTGCGGGAGAAGCGAGAGCACTGGAAAAAGGGTGCGGGAGAAGCGAGAGCACTGGAAAAAGGGTGCGGGAGACGGGAGAGCACTGGGAAAAGGGTGCGGGAGACGCGAGAGCACTGGAAAAAGGGTGCGGGAGAAGCGAGAGCACTGGAAAAAGGGTGCGGGAGACGCGAGTTCACTGGAAAAAGGGTGCGGGAGACGCGAGAGCACTGGAAGAAGGGTGCGGGAGACGCGAGAGCACTGGAAAAAGGGCGCGGGAGACCATGGAGCAGTAGAAAAAGGCGCGGGAGACGCGAGAGCACTGGAAAAAGGTGCGGGAGACCCTGGAGCAGTGGGGAAAGGGTGCGGGAGACGCGAGGAGCGCTGGGAGAAGGGTGCGGGGAAAGCGAGAGCACTGGAAAAAGGGTGCGGGAGAAGCGAGAGCACTGGAAAAAGGGTGCGGGAGACGCGAGAGCAGTGGGAAAAGGGTGCGGGAGACGCGAGAGTACTGGAAAAACGCTGCGGGAGACCACGGAGCACTGGAAAAAAGGTGCGGGAGACGCGAGAGCACTGGAAAAAGGGTGCGGGAGAAGCGAGAGCACTGGAAAAAGGGTGCGGGAGACGCGAGAGCACTGGGAAAAAGGTGCGGGAGACGCGAGAGCACTGGAAAAAAGGGTGCGGGAGACCATGGAGTAGTAGAAAAAGGGCGCGGGGAGACGCGAGAGCACTGGAAAAAGGTGCGGGAGACCCTGGAGCAGTGGGAAAAGGGTGCGGAAGACGCGAGAGCACTGGAAGAAGGGTGCGGGAGACCATGGAGCAGTAGAAAAAGGGCGCGGGAGACGCGAGAGCACTGGAAAAGGGTGCGGGAGACCCTGGAGCAGTGGGAAAAGGGTGCGGGAGACCATGGAGCAGTAGAAAAAGGGCGCGGGAGACGCGAGAGCACTGGAAAAAGGGTGCGGGAGGACGCGAGAGCATTGGAAAAGGGTGCGCGAGACGCGAGAGCACTGGAAAAAGGGTGGGGGAGACGGGAGAGCACTGGGAAAAGGGTGCGGGAGACGCGAGAGCACTGGAAAAAGGGTGCGGGAGACGCGAGAGCACTGGAAAAAGGGTGCGGGAGACGCGAGAGCACTGGGAAAAGGGTGCGGGAGACCATGGACCACTGGAAAAAGGGTGCGCGAGAAGCGAGAGCACTGGAAAAAGGGGTGCGGAGAAGCGAGAGCACTGGAAAAAGGGTGCGGGAGACGCGAGAGCACTGGGAAAAAGGTGCGGGAGACGCGAGAGCACTGGAAAAAGGGTGCGGGAGACGCGAGAGCACTGGGAAAAGGGTGCGGGAGACCATGGACCACTGGAAAAAGGGTGCGGGAGAAGCGAGAGCACTGGAAAAAGGGTGCGGAGAAGCGAGAGCACTGGAAAAAAGGGTGCGGGAGACGGGAGAGCACTGGGAAAAGGGTGCGGGAGACGCGAGAGCACTGGAAAAAGGGTGCGGGAGAAGCGAGAGCACTGGAAAAAGGGTGCGGGAGACGCGAGTTCACTGGAAAAAGGGTGCGGGAGACGCGAGAGCACTGGAAGAAGGGTGCGGGAGACGCGAGGAGCACTGGAAAAAGGGCGCGGGAGACCATGGAGCAGTAGAAAAAGGGCGCGGGAGACGCGAGAGCACTGGAAAAAGGTGCGGGAGACCCTGGAGCAGTGGGGAAAGGGTGCGGGAGACGCGAGAGCGCTGGGGAGAAGGGTGCGGGGAAAGCGAGAGCACTGGAAAAAGGGTGCGGGAGAAGCGAGAGCACTGGAAAAAGGGTGCGGGAGACGCGAGAGCAGTGGGAAAAGGGTGCGGGAGACGCGAGAGTACTGGAAAAACGCTGCGTGAGACCACGGAGCACTGGAAAAAAGGTGCGGGAGAAGCGAGAGCACTGGAAAAAGGGTGCGGGAGACGCGAGAGCACTGGAAGAAGGGTGCGGGAGACGCGAGAGCACTGGAAAAAGGCGCGGGAGACGCGAGAGCACTGGAAAAAGGGTGCGGGAGACCATGGAGTAGTAGAAAAAGGGCGCGGGAGACGCGAGAGCACTGGAAAAAGGTGCGGGAGACCCTGGAGCAGTGGGAAAAGGGTGCGGAAGACGCGAGAGCACTGGAAGAAGGGTGGGGGAGACGGGAGAGCACTGGGAAAAGGGTGCGGGAGACGCGAGAGCACTGGAAAAAGGGTGCGGGAGACGCGAGAGCACTGGAAAAAGGGTGCGGGAGACGCGAGAGCACTGGGAAAAGGGTGCGGGAGACGCGAGTTCACTGGAAAAAGGGTGCGGGAGACGCGAGAGCACTGGAAGAAGGGTGCGGGAGACGCGAGAGCACTGGAAAAAGGGTGCGGGAGACCATGGAGCAGTAGAAAAAGGGCGCGGGAGACGCGAGAGCACTGGAAAAAGGGTGCGGGAGACGCGAGAGCATTGGGAAAAGGGTGCGCGAGACGCGAGAGCACTGGAAAAAGGGTGGGGAGACGGGAGAGCACTGGGAAAAGGGTGCGGGAGACGCGAGAGCACTGGAAAAAGGGTGCGGGAGACGCGAGAGCACTGGAAAAAGGGTGCGGGAGACGCGGAGAGCACTGGGAAAAGGGTGCGGGAGACCATGGACCACTGGAAAAAGGGTGCGGGAGAAGCGAGAGCACTGGAAAAAGGGTGCGGGAGAAGCGAGAGCACTGGAAAAAGGGTGCGGGAGACGCGAGAGCACTGGGAAAAAGGTGCGGGAGACGCGAGAGCACTGGAAAAAGGGTGCGGGAGACGCGAGAGCACTGGGAAAAGGGTGCGGGGAGACCATGACCACTGGAAAAAGGGTGCGGGAGAAGCGAGAGCACTGGAAAAAGGGTGCGGGAGAAGCGAGAGCACTGGAAAAAGGGTGCGGGAGACGGGAGAGCACTGGGAAAAGGGTGCGGGAGACGCGAGAGCACTGGAAAAAGGGTGCGGGAGAAGCGAGAGCACTGGAAAAAGGGTGCGGGAGACGCGAGTTCACTGGAAAAAGGGTGCGGGAGACGCGAGAGCACTGGAAGAAGGGTGCGGGAGACGCGAGAGCACTGGAAAAAGGGCGCGGAGACCATGGAGCAGTAGAAAAAGGGCGCGGGAGACGCGGAGAGCACTGGAAAAAGGTGCGGGAGACCCTGGAGCAGTGGGGAAAGGGTGCGGGAGACGCGAGAGCGCTGGAGAAGGGTGCGGGGAAAGCGAGAGCACTGGAAAAAGGGTGCGGGAGAAGCGAGAGCACTGGAAAAAGGGTGCGGGAGACGCGAGAGCAGTGGGAAAAGGGTGCGGGAGACGCGAGAGTACTGGAAAAACGCTGCGGGAGACCACGGAGCACTGGAAAAAAGGTGCGGGAGACGCGAGAGCACTGGAAAAAGGGTGCGGGAGAAGCGAGAGCACTGGAAAAAGGGTGCGGGAGACGCGAGGAGCACTGGGAAAAAGGTGCGGGAGACGCGAGAGCACTGGAAAAAGGGTGCGGGAGACCATGAGTAGTAGAAAAAGGGCGCGGGAGACGCGAGAGCACTGGAAAAAGGTGCGGGAGACCCTGGAGCAGTGGGAAAAGGGTTGCGGAAGACGCGAGAGCACTGGAAGAAGGGTGCGGGAGACCATGGAGCAGTAGAAAAAGGGCGCGGGAGACGCGGAGAGCACTGGAAAAGGGTGCGGGAGACCCTGGAGCAGTGGGAAAAGGGTGCGGGAGACCATGGAGCAGTAGAAAAAGGGCGCGGGAGACGCGAGAGCACTGGAAAAAGGGTGCGGGAGACGCGAGAGCATTGGGAAAAGGGTGCGCGAGACGCGAGAGCTCTGGAAAAAGGGTGGGGGAGACGGGAGAGCACTGGGAAAAGGGTGCGGGAGACGCGAGAGCACTGGAAAAAGGGTGCGGGAGACGCGAGAGCACTGGAAAAAGGGTGCGGGAGACGCGAGAGCACTGGAAAAAGGGTGCGGGAGACGCGAGAGCACTGGGAAAAGGTGCGGGAGAGCCATGGACCACTGGAAAAAGGTGCGGGAGAAGCGAGAGCACTGGAAAAAGGGTGCGGGAGAAGCGAGAGCACTGGAAAAAGGGTGCGGGAGACGAGCACTGGAAAAGTGCGGGAGACCGAGACACTGGAAAACGGGTGCGGGAGACGCGAGAGCACTGGGAAAAGGGAGCGGGAGACCATGGACCACTGGAAAAAGGGTGCGGGAGAAGCGAGAGCACTGGAAAAAGGGTGCGAGAGAAGCGAGAGCACTGGAAAAAGGGTGCGGGAGTACTCTGCGTTGATACCACTGCTT
>CATQJL010000112.1:31163730-31220989 GCA_958299035.1 Cylicocyclus nassatus
AAGCAGTGGTATCAACGCAGAGTACTGGTGCGGGAGACGCGAGAGCACTGGAAAAAGGTGCGGGAGACCCTGGAGCAGTGGGAAAAGGGTGCGGGAGACGCGAGAGCACTGGAAAAAGGGTGCGGGAGACGCGAGAGCAGTGGGAAAAGGGTGCGGGAGACGCGAGAGTACTGGAAAAACGCTGCGGGAGACCACGGAGCACTGGAAAAAAGGTGCGGGAGACCATGGAGCACTGCGAAAAGGGTGCGGGAGACGCGAGAGCACTGGAAAAAGGGTGCGGGAGACCATGGACCACTGGAAAAAGGGTGCGGGAGACGCGAGAGCACTGGGAAAAGGGTGCGGGAGACGCGAGAGCACTGGAAAAAGGTGCGGGAGACGGGAGAGCACTGGGAAAAGGGTGCGGGAGACGCGAGAGCACTGGGAAAAGGGTGCGGGAGACCATGGACCACTGGAAAAAGGGTGCGGGAGAAGCGAGAGCACTGGAAAAAGGGTGCGGGAGAAGCCAGAGCACTGGAAAAAGGGTGCGGGAGACGGGAGAGCACTGGGAAAAGGGTGCGGGAGACGCGAGAGCACTGGAAAAAGGTGCGGGAGACCCTGGAGCAGTGGGAAAAGGGTGCGGGAGGCGCGAGAGCACTGGAAAAAGGGTGCGGGAGACGCGAGAGCAGTGGGAAAAGGGTGCGGGAGACGCGAGAATACTGGAAAAACGCTGCGGGAGACCACGGAGCACTGGAAAAAAGGTGCGGGAGACCATGGAGCACTGCGAAAAGGGTGCGGGAGACGCGAGAGCACTGGGAAAAGGGTGCGGGAGACCATGGACAACTGGAAAAAGGGTGCGGGAGACGCGAGAGCACTGGGAAAAGGGTGCGGGAGACCATGGACAACTGGAAAAAGGGTGCGGGAGACGCGAGAGCACTGGAAAAAGGGTGCGGGAGACGCGAGAGCACTGGGAAAAAGGTGCGGGAGACGCGAGAGCACTGGAAAAAGGGTGCGGGAGACCATGGAGCAGTAGAAGAAGGGCGCGGGAGACGCGAGAGCACTGGAAAAAGGGTGCGGGAGACCATGGACCACTGGAAAAAGGGTGCGGGAGACGCGAGAGCACTGGGAAAAGGGTGCGGGAGACCATGGACCACTGGAAAAAGGGTGCGGGAGAAGCGAGAGCACTGGAAAAAGGGTGCGGGAGAAGCGAGAGCACTGGAAAAAGGGTGCGGGAGACGGGAGAGCACTGGGAAAAGGGTGCGGGAGACGCGAGAGCACTGGAAAAAGGGTGCGGGAGACCATGGACCACTGGAAAAAGGGTGCGGGAGACGCGAGAGCACTGGAAAAAGGGTGCGGGAGAAGCGAGAGCACTGGAAAAAGGGTGCGGGAGACGCGAGAGCACTGGAAAAAGGGTGCGGGAGACGCGAGAGCACTGGAAAAAGGGTGCGGGAGACGCGAGAGCACTGGGAAAAGAGTGCGGGAGACGCGAGAGCACTGGAAAAAGGGTGCGGGAGACCATGGAGCAGTAGAAAAAGGGCGCGGGAGACGCGAGAGCACTGGAAAAAGGTGCGGGAGACCCTGGAGCAGTGGGAAAAGGGTGCGGGAGACGCGAGAGTACTGGAAAAAACGCTGCGGGAGACCACGGAGCACTGGAAAAAAGGTGCGGGAGACGCGAGAGCACTGGAAAAAGGGTGCGGGAGACGCGAGAGCACTGGAAAAAGGGTGCGGGAGACGCGAGAGCACTGGGAAAAGAGTGCGGGAGACGCGAGAGCACTGGAAAAAGGGTGCGGGAGACCATGGAGCAGTAGAAAAAGGGCGCGGGAGACGCGAGAGCACTGGAAAAAGGTGCGGGAGACCCTGGAGCAGTGGGAAAAGGGTGCGGGAGACGCGAGAGTACTGGAAAAACGCTGCGGGAGACCACGGAGCACTGGAAAAAAGGTGCGGGAGACCATGGAGCACTGCGAAAAGGGTGCGGGAGACGCGAGAGCACTGGAAAAAGGGTGCGGGAGACCATGGACCACTGGAAAAAGGGTGCGGGAGAAGCGAGAGCACTGGAAAAAGGGTGCGGGAGACGCGAGAGCAGTGGGAAAAGGGTGCGGGAGACGCGAGAGCACTGGGAAAAGGGTGCGGGAGACCATGGACCACTGGAAAAAGGGTGCGGGAGAAGCGAGAGCACTGGAAAAAGGGTGCGGGAGAAGCGAGAGCACTGGAAAAAGGGTGCGGGAGACGGGAGAGCACTGGGAAAAGGGTGCGGGAGACGCGAGAGCACTGGAAAAAGGTGCGGGAGACCATGGAGCAGTGGGAAAAGGGTGCGGGAGACGCGAGAGCACTGGAAAAAGGGTGCGGGAGACGCGAGAGCAGTGGGAAAAGGGTGCGGGAGACGCGAGAGTACTGGAAAAACGCTGCGGGAGACCACGGAGCACTGGAAAAAAGGTGCGGGAGACCATGGAGCACTGCGAAAAGGGTGCGGGAGACGCGAGAGCACTGGAAAAAGGGTGCGGGAGACCATGGACCACTGGAAAAAGGGTGCGGGAGACGCGAGAGCACTGGGAAAAGGGTGCGGGAGACCATGGACAACTGGAAAAAGGGTGCGGGAGACGCGAGAGCACTGGAAAAAGGGTGCGGGAGACGCGAGAGCACTGGGAAAAAGGTGCGGGAGACGCGAGAGCACTGGAAAAAGGGTGCGGGAGACCATGGAGCAGTAGAAGAAGGGCGCGGGAGACGCGAGAGCACTGGAAAAAGGGTGCGGGAGACCATGGACCACTGGAAAAAGGGTGCGGGAGACGCGAGTGCACTGGGAAAAGGGTGCGGGAGACCATGGACCACTGGAAAAAGGGTGCGGGAGAAGCGAGAGCACTGGAAAAAGGGTGCGGGAGAAGCGAGAGCACTGGAAAAAGGCTGCGGGAGACGGGAGAGCACTGGGAAAAGGGTGCGGGAGACGCGAGAGCACTGGAAAAAGGTGCGGGAGACCCTGGAGCAGTGGGAAAAGGGTGCGGGAGACGCGAGAGCACTGGAAAAAGGGTGCGGGAGACGCGAGAGCACTGGAAAAAGGGTGCGGGAGACCATGGACAACTGGAAAAAGGGTGCGGGAGACGCGAGAGCACTGGAAAAAGGGTGCGGGAGACGCGAGAGCACTGGGAAAAAGGTGCGGGAGACGCGAGAGCACTGGAAAAAGGGTGCGGGAGACCATGGAGCAGTAGAAGAAGGGCGCGGGAGACGCGAGAGCACTGGAAAAAGGGTGCGGGAGACCATGGACCACTGGAAAAAGGGTGCGGGAGACGCGAGAGCACTGGGAAAAGGGTGCGGGAGACCATGGACCACTGGAAAAAGGGTGCGGGAGAAGCGAGAGCACTGGAAAAAGGGTGCGGGAGAAGCGAGAGCACTGGAAAAAGGGTGCGGGAGACGGGAGAGCACTGGGAAAAGGGTGCGGGAGACGCGAGAGCACTGGAAAAAGGGTGCGGGAGACCATGGACCACTGGAAAAAGGGTGCGGGAGACGCGAGAGCACTGGAAAAAGGGTGCGGGAGAAGCGAGAGCACTGGAAAAAGGGTGCGGGAGACGCGAGAGCACTGGAAAAAGGGTGCGGGAGACGCGAGAGCACTGGAAAAAGGGTGCGGGAGACGCGAGAGCACTGGGAAAAGAGTGCGGGAGACGCGAGAGCACTGGAAAAAGGGTGCGGGAGACCATGGAGCAGTAGAAAAAGGGCGCGGGAGACGCGAGAGCACTGGAAAAAGGTGCGGGAGACCCTGGAGCAGTGGGAAAAGGGTGCGGGAGACGCGAGAGTACTGGAAAAACGCTGCGGGAGACCACGGAGCACTGGAAAAAAGGTGCGGGAGACCATGGAGCACTGCGAAAAAGGTGCGGGAGACGCGAGAGCACTGGAAAAAGGGTGCGGGAGACGCGAGAGCAGTGGGAAAAGGGTGCGGGAGACGCGAGAGCACTGGGAAAAGGGTGCGGGAGACCATGGACCACTGGAAAAAGGGTGCGGGAGAAGCGAGAGCACTGGAAAAAGGGTGCGGGAGAAGCGAGAGCACTGGAAAAAGGGTGCGGGAGACGGGAGAGCACTGGGAAAAGGGTGCGGGAGACGCGAGAGCACTGGAAAAAGGTGCGGGAGACCCTGGAGCAGTGGGAAAAGGGTGCGGGAGACGCGAGAGCACTGGAAAAAGGGTGCGGGAGACCATGGACCACTGGAAAAAGGGTGCGGGAGACGCGAGAGCACTGGGAAAAGGGTGCGGGAGACCATGGACCACTGGAAAAAGGGTGCGGGAGAAGCGAGAGCACTGGAAAAAGGGTGCGGGAGACGCGAGAGCAGTGGGAAAAGGGTGCGGGAGACGCGAGAGTACTGGAAAAAGGGTGCGGGAGACGCGAGAGCACTGGGAAAAGGGTGCGGGAGACGCGAGAGCACTGGGAAAAGGGTGCGGGAGACCATGGACCACTGGAAAAAGGGTGCGGGAGAAGCGAGAGCACTGGAAAAAGGGTGCGGGAGAAGCGAGAGCACTGGAAAAAGGGTGCGGGAGACGGGAGAGCACTGGGAAAAGGGTGCGGGAGACGCGAGAGCACTGGAAAAAGGTGCGGGAGACCCTGGAGCAGTGGGAAAAGGGTGCGGGAGACGCGAGAGCACTGGAAAAAGGGTGCGGGAGACGCGAGAGCACTGGAAAAAGGGTGCGGGAGACGCGAGAGCACTGGAAAAAGGGTGCGGGAGACGCGAGAGCACTGGGAAAAGAGTGCGGGAGACGCGAGAGCACTGGAAAAAGGGTGCGGGAGACCATGGAGCAGTAGAAAAAGGGCGCGGGAGACGCGAGAGCACTGGAAAAAGGTGCGGGAGACCCTGGAGCAGTGGGAAAAGGGTGCGGGAGACGCGAGAGTACTGGAAAAACGCTGCGGGAGACCACGGAGCACTGGAAAAAAGGTGCGGGAGACCATGGAGCACTGCGAAAAAGGTGCGGGAGACGCGAGAGCACTGGAAAAAGGGTGCGGGAGACGCGAGAGCAGTGGGAAAAGGGTGCGGGAGACGCGAGAGCACTGGGAAAAGGGTGCGGGAGACCATGGACCACTGGAAAAAGGGTGCGGGAGAAGCGAGAGCACTGGAAAAAGGGTGCGGGAGAAGCGAGAGCACTGGAAAAAGGGTGCGGGAGACGGGAGAGCACTGGGAAAAGGGTGCGGGAGACGCGAGAGCACTGGAAAAAGGTGCGGGAGACCCTGGAGCAGTGGGAAAAGGGTGCGGGAGACGCGAGAGCACTGGAAAAAGGGTGCGGGAGACCATGGACCACTGGAAAAAGGGTGCGGGAGACGCGAGAGCACTGGGAAAAGGGTGCGGGAGACCATGGACCACTGGAAAAAGGGTGCGGGAGAAGCGAGAGCACTGGAAAAAGGGTGCGGGAGACGCGAGAGCAGTGGGAAAAGGGTGCGGGAGACGCGAGAGTACTGGAAAAAGGGTGCGGGAGACGCGAGAGCACTGGGAAAAGGGTGCGGGAGACGCGAGAGCACTGGGAAAAGGGTGCGGGAGACCATGGACCACTGGAAAAAGGGTGCGGGAGAAGCGAGAGCACTGGAAAAAGGGTGCGGGAGAAGCGAGAGCACTGGAAAAAGGGTGCGGGAGACGGGAGAGCACTGGGAAAAGGGTGCGGGAGACGCGAGAGCACTGGAAAAAGGTGCGGGAGACCCTGGAGCAGTGGGAAAAGGGTGCGGGAGACGCGAGAGCACTGGAAAAAGGGTGCGGGAGACCATGGACCACTGGAAAAAGGGTGCGGGAGACGCGAGAGCACTGGGAAAAGGGTGCGGGAGACCATGGACCACTGGAAAAAGGGTGCGGGAGAAGCGAGAGCACTGGAAAAAGGGTGCGGGAGAAGCGAGAGCACTGGAAAAAGGGTGCGGGAGACGGGAGAGCACTGGGAAAAGGGTGCGGGAGACGCGAGAGCACTGGAAAAAGGTGCGGGAGACCCTGGAGCAGTGGGAAAAGGGTGCGGGAGACGCGAGAGCACTGGAAAAAGGGTGCGGGAGACGCGAGAGCAGTGGGAAAAGGGTGCGGGAGACGCGAGAGTACTGGAAAAAGGGTGCGGGAGACGCGAGAGCACTGGGAAAAGGGTGCGGGAGACCATGGACAACTGGAAAAAGGGTGCGGGAGACGCGAGAGCACTGGAAAAAGGGTGCGGGAGACGCGAGAGCACTGGGAAAAAGGTGCGGGAGACGCGAGAGCACTGGAAAAAGGTGCGGGAGACCCTGGAGCAGTGGGAAAAGGGTGCGGGAGACGCGAGAGCACTGGAAAAAGGGTGCGGGAGACCATGGACCACTGGAAAAAGGGTGCGGGAGACGCGAGAGCACTGGGAAAAGGGTGCGGGAGACCATGGACAACTGGAAAAAGGGTGCGGGAGACGCGAGAGCACTGGAAAAAGGGTGCGGGAGACCATGGAGCACTGCGAAAAGGGTGCGGGAGACGCGAGAGCACTGGAAAAAGGGTGCGGGAGACCATGGACCACTGGAAAAAGGGTGCGGGAGACGCGAGAGCACTGGGAAAAGGGTGCGGGAGACCATGGACATCTGGAAAAAGGGTGCGGGAGACGCGAGAGCACTGGAAAAAGGGTGCGGGAGACGCGAGAGCACTGGGAAAAAGGTGCGGGAGACGCGAGAGCACTGGAAAAAGGGTGCGGGAGACCATGGAGCAGTATAAAAGGGCGCGGGAGACGCGAGAGCACTGGAAAAAGGTGCGGGAGACCCTGGAGCAGTGGGAAAAGGGCGCGGGAGAAGCGAGAGCATTGGAAAAAGGTGCGGGAGACCCTGGAGCAGTGGGAAAAGGGTGCGGGAGACGCGAGAGCGCTGGGAAAAGGGTGCGGGAGACCATGGAGCAGTAGAAAAAGGGCGCGGGAGACGGGAGAGCACTGGAAAAAGGGTGCGGGAGACCATGGACCACTGGAAAAAGGGTGCGGGAGACGCGAGAGCACTGGAAAAAGGGTGTGGGAGAAGCGAGAGCACAGGAAAAAGGGTGCGGGAGACGCGAGAGCACTGGAAAAAGGGTGCGGGAGACGCGAGAGCACTGGAAAAAGGGTGCGGGAGACGCGAGAGCACTGGGAAAAGGGTGCGGGAGACCATGGACCACTGGAAAAAGGGTGCGGGAGACGCGAGAGCACTGGGAAAAGGGTGCGGGAGACCATGGACCACTGGAAAAAGGGTGCGGGAGAAGCGAGAGCACTGGAAGAAGGGTGCGGGAGAAGCGAGAGCACTGGAAAAAGGGTGCGGGAGACGGGAGAGCACTGGGAAAAGGGTGCGGGAGACGCGAGAGCACTGGAAAAAGGTGCGGGAGACCCTGGAGCAGTGGGAAAAGGGTGCGGGAGACCATGGAGCACTGGGAAAAGGGTGCGGGAGACGCGAGAGCACTGGAAAAAGGTGCGGGAGACCCTGGAGCAGTGGGAAAAGGGTGCGGGAGACGCGAGAGCACTGGAAAAAGGGTGCGGGAGACGCGAGAGCAGTGGGAAAAGGGTGCGGGAGACGCGAGAGCACTGGGAAAAGGGTGCGGGAGACCATGGACAACTGGAAAAAGGGTGCGGGAGACGCGAGAGCACTGGAAAAAAGGGTGCGGGAGACGCGAGAGCACTGGGAAAAAGGTGCGGGAGACGCGAGAGCACTGGAAAAAGGGTGCGGGAGACCATGGAGCAGTAGAAGAAGGGCGCGGGAGACGCGAGAGCACTGGAAAAAGGGTGCGGGAGACCATGGACCACTGGAAAAAGGGTGCGGGAGACGCGAGAGCACTGGGAAAAGGGTGCGGGAGACCATGGACCACTGGAAAAAGGGTGCGGGAGAAGCGAGAGCACTGGAAAAAGGGTGCGGGAGAAGCGAGAGCACTGGAAAAAGGGTGCGGGAGACGGGAGAGCACTGGGAAAAGGGTGCGGGAGACGCGAGAGCACTGGAAAAAGGGTGCGGGAGACCATGGACCACTGGAAAAAGGGTGCGGGAGACGCGAGAGCACTGGAAAAAGGGTGCGGGAGAAGCGAGAGCACTGGAAAAAGGGTGCGGGAGACGCGAGAGCACTGGAAAAAGGGTGCGGGAGACGCGAGAGCACTGGAAAAAGGGTGCGGGAGACGCGAGAGCACTGGGAAAAGAGTGCGGGAGACGCGAGAGCACTGGAAAAAGGGTGCGGGAGACCATGGAGCAGTAGAAAAAGGGCGCGGGAGACGCGAGAGCACTGGAAAAAGGTGCGGGAGACCCTGGAGCAGTGGGAAAAGGGTGCGGGAGACGCGAGAGTACTGGAAAAACGCTGCGGGAGACCACGGAGCACTGGAAAAAAGGTGCGGGAGACCATGGAGCACTGCGAAAAGGGTGCGGGAGACGCGAGAGCACTGGAAAAAGGGTGCGGGAGACCATGGACCACTGGAAAAAGGGTGCGGGAGAAGCGAGAGCACTGGAAAAAGGGTGCGGGAGAAGCGAGAGCACTGGAAAAAGGGTGCGGGAGACGGGAGAGCACTGGGAAAAGGGTGCGGGAGACGCGAGAGCACTGGAAAAAGGTGCGGGAGACCCTGGAGCAGTGGGAAAAGGGTGCGGGAGACGCGAGAGCACTGGAAAAAGGGTGCGGGAGACGCGAGAGCAGTGGGAAAAGGGTGCGGGAGACGCGAGAGTACTGGAAAAACGCTGCGGGAGACCACGGAGCACTGGAAAAAAGGTGCGGGAGACCATGGAGCACTGCGAAAAGGGTGCGGGAGACGCGAGAGCACTGGAAAAAGGGTGCGGGAGACCATGGACCACTGGAAAAAGGGTGCGGGAGACGCGAGAGCACTGGGAAAAGGGTGCGGGAGACGCGAGAGCACTGGAAAAAGGTGCGGGAGACGGGAGAGCACTGGGAAAAGGGTGCGGGAGACGCGAGAGCACTGGGAAAAGGGTGCGGGAGACCATGGACCACTGGAAAAAGGGTGCGGGAGAAGCGAGAGCACTGGAAAAAGGGTGCGGGAGAAGCGAGAGCACTGGAAAAAGGGTGCGGGAGACGGGAGAGCACTGGGAAAAGGGTGCGGGAGACGCGAGAGCACTGGAAAAAGGTGCGGGAGACCCTGGAGCAGTGGGAAAAGGGTGCGGGAGACGCGAGAGCACTGGAAAAAGGGTGCGGGAGACGCGAGAGCAGTGGGGAAAAGGGTGCGGGAGACGCGAGAGTACTGGAAAAAACGCTGCGGGAGACCACGGAGCACTGGAAAAAAGGTGCGGGAGACCATGGAGCACTGCGAAAAGGGTGCGGGAGACGCGAGAGCACTGGAAAAAGGGTGCGGGAGACCATGGACCACTGGAAAAAGGGTGCGGGAGACGCGAGAGCACTGGGAAAAGGGTGCGGGAGACCATGGACAACTGGAAAAAGGGTGCGGGAGACGCGAGAGCACTGGAAAAAGGGTGCGGGAGACGCGAGAGCACTGGGAAAAAGGTGCGGGAGACGCGAGAGCACTGGAAAAAGGGTGCGGGAGACCATGGAGCAGTAGAAGAAGGGCGCGGGAGACGCGAGAGCACTGGAAAAAGGGTGCGGGAGACCATGGACCACTGGAAAAAGGGTGCGGGAGACGCGAGAGCACTGGGAAAAGGGTGCGGGAGACCATGGACCACTGGAAAAAGGGTGCGGGAGAAGCGAGAGCACTGGAAAAAGGGTGCGGGAGAAGCGAGAGCACTGGAAAAAGGGTGCGGGAGACGGGAGAGCACTGGGAAAAGGGTGCGGGAGACGCGAGAGCACTGGAAAAAGGGTGCGGGAGACCATGGACCACTGGAAAAAGGGTGCGGGAGACGCGAGAGCACTGGAAAAAGGGTGCGGGAGACGCGAGAGCACTGGAAAAAGGGTGCGGGAGACCATGGACCACTGGAAAAAGGGTGCGGGAGACGCGAGAGCACTGGGAAAAGGGTGCGGGAGACCATGGACCACTGGAAAAAGGGTGCGGGAGAAGCGAGAGCACTGGAAAAAGGGTGCGGGAGAAGCGAGAGCACTGGAAAAAGGGTGCGGGAGACGGGGAGAGCACTGGGAAAAGGGTGCGGGAGACGCGAGAGCACTGGAAAAAGGGTGCGGGAGACCATGGACCACTGGAAAAAGGGTGCGGGAGACGCGAGAGCACTGGAAAAAGGGTGCGGGAGAAGCGAGAGCACTGGAAAAAGGGTGCGGGAGACGCGAGAGCACTGGAAAAAGGGTGCGGGAGACGCGAGAGCACTGGAAAAAGGGTGCGGGAGACGCGAGAGCACTGGGAAAAGGGTGCGGGAGACCATGGAGCAGTAGAAAAAGGGCGCGGGAGACGCGAGAGCACTGGAAAAAGGTGCGGGAGACCCTGGAGCAGTGGGAAAAGGGTGCGGGAGACGCGAGAGTACTGGAAAAACGCTGCGGGAGACCACGGAGCACTGGAAAAAAGGTGCGGGAGACCATGGAGCACTGCGAAAAGGGTGCGGGAGACGCGAGAGCACTGGAAAAAGGGTGCGGGAGACCATGGACCACTGGAAAAAGGGTGCGGGAGACGCGAGAGCACTGGGAAAAGGGTGCGGGAGACGCGAGAGCACTGGAAAAAGGTGCGGGAGACGGGAGAGCACTGGGAAAAGGGTGCGGGAGACGCGAGAGCACTGGGAAAAGGGTGCGGGAGACCATGGACCACTGGAAAAAGGGTGCGGGAGAAGCGAGAGCACTGGAAAAAGGGTGCGGGAGAAGCCAGAGCACTGGAAAAAGGGTGCGGGAGACGGGAGAGCACTGGGAAAAGGGTGCGGGAGACGCGAGAGCACTGGAAAAAGGTGCGGGAGACCCTGGAGCAGTGGGAAAAGGGTGCGGGAGACGCGAGAGCACTGGAAAAAGGGTGCGGGAGACGCGAGAGCAGTGGGAAAAGGGTGCGGGAGACGCGAGAATACTGGAAAAACGCTGCGGGAGACCACGGAGCACTGGAAAAAAGGTGCGGGAGACCATGGAGCACTGCGAAAAGGGTGCGGGAGACGCGAGAGCACTGGGAAAAGGGTGCGGGAGACCATGGACAACTGGAAAAAGGGTGCGGGAGACGCGAGAGCACTGGGAAAAGGGTGCGGGAGACCATGGACAACTGGAAAAAGGGTGCGGGAGACGCGAGAGCACTGGAAAAAGGGTGCGGGAGACGCGAGAGCACTGGGAAAAAGGTGTGGGAGACGCGAGAGCACTGGAAAAAAGGTGCGGGAGACCATGGAGCAGTAGAAGAAGGGCGCGGGAGACGCGAGAGCACTGGAAAAAGGGTGCGGGAGACCATGGACCACTGGAAAAAGGGTGCTGGAGACGCGAGAGCACTGGGAAAAGGGTGCGGGAGACCATGGACCACTGGAAAAAGGGTGCGGGAGAAGCGAGAGCACTGGAAAAAGGGTGCGGGAGAAGCGAGAGCACTGGAAAAAGGGTGCGGGAGACGGGAGAGCACTGGGAAAAGGGTGCGGGAGACGCGAAAGCACTGGAAAAAGGGTGCGGGAGACCATGGACCACTGGAAAAAGGGTGCGGGAGACGCGAGAGCACTGGAAAAAGGGTGCGGGAGAAGCGAGAGCACTGGAAAAAGGGTGCGGGAGACGCGAGAGCACTGGAAAAAGGGTGCGGGAGACGCGAGAGCACTGGAAAAAGGGTGCGGGAGACGCGAGAGCACTGGGAAAAGAGTGCGGGAGACGCGAGAGCACTGGAAAAAGGGTGCGGGAGACCATGGAGCAATAGAAAAAGGGCGCGGGAGACGCGAGAGCACTGGAAAAAGGTGCGGGAGACCCTGGAGCAGTGGGAAAAGGGTGCGGGAGACGCGAGAGTACTGGAAAAACGCTGCGGGAGACCACGGAGCACTGGAAAAAAGGTGCGGGAGACCATGGAGCACTGCGAAAAGGGTGCGGGAGACGCGAGAGCACTGGAAAAAGGGTGCGGGAGACCATGGACCACTGGAAAAAGGGTGCGGGAGAAGCGAGAGCACTGGAAAAAGGGTGCGGGAGACGCGAGAGCAGTGGGAAAAGGGTGCGGGAGACGCGAGAGCACTGGGAAAAGGGTGCGGGAGACCATGGACCACTGGAAAAAGGGTGCGGGAGAAGCGAGAGCACTGGAAAAAGGGTGCGGGAGAAGCGAGAGCACTGGAAAAAGGGTGCGGGAGACGGGAGAGCACTGGGAAAAGGGTGCGGGAGACGCGAGAGCACTGGAAAAAGGTGCGGGAGACCCTGGAGCAGTGGGAAAAGGGTGCGGGAGACGCGAGAGCACTGGAAAAAGGGTGCGGGAGACGCGAGAGCAGTGGGAAAAGGGTGCGGGAGACGCGAGAGTACTGGAAAAACGCTGCGGGAGACCACGGAGCACTGGAAAAAAGGTGCGGGAGACCATGGAGCACTGCGAAAAGGGTGCGGGAGACGCGAGAGCACTGGAAAAAGGGTGCGGGAGACCATGGACCACTGGAAAAAGGGTGCGGGAGACGCGAGAGCACTGGGAAAAGGGTGCGGGAGACCATGGAGCAGTAGAAAAAGGGCGCGGGAGACGCGAGAGCACTGGAAAAAGGTGCGGGAGACCCTGGAGCAGTGGGAAAAGGGTGCGGGAGACGCGAGAGTACTGGAAAAACGCTGCGGGAGACCACGGAGCACTGGAAAAAAGGTGCGGGAGACCATGGAGCACTGCGAAAAGGGTGCGGGAGACGCGAGAGCACTGGAAAAAGGGTGCGGGAGACCATGGACCACTGGAAAAAGGGTGCGGGAGACGCGAGAGCACTGGGAAAAGGGTGCGGGAGACGCGAGAGCACTGGAAAAAGGTGCGGGAGACGGGAGAGCACTGGGAAAAGGGTGCGGGAGACGCGAGAGCACTGGGAAAAGGGTGCGGGAGACCATGGACCACTGGAAAAAGGGTGCGGGAGAAGCGAGAGCACTGGAAAAAGGGTGCGGGAGAAGCCAGAGCACTGGAAAAAGGGTGCGGGAGACGGGAGAGCACTGGGAAAAGGGTGCGGGAGACGCGAGAGCACTGGAAAAAGGTGCGGGAGACCCTGGAGCAGTGGGAAAAGGGTGCGGGAGACGCGAGAGCACTGGAAAAAGGGTGCGGGAGACGCGAGAGCAGTGGGAAAAGGGTGCGGGAGACGCGAGAATACTGGAAAAACGCTGCGGGAGACCACGGAGCACTGGAAAAAAGGTGCGGGAGACCATGGAGCACTGCGAAAAGGGTGCGGGAGACGCGAGAGCACTGGGAAAAGGGTGCGGGAGACCATGGACAACTGGAAAAAGGGTGCGGGAGACGCGAGAGCACTGGGAAAAGGGTGCGGGAGACCATGGACAACTGGAAAAAGGGTGCGGGAGACGCGAGAGCACTGGAAAAAGGGTGCGGGAGACGCGAGAGCACTGGGAAAAAGGTGTGGGAGACGCGAGAGCACTGGAAAAAAGGTGCGGGAGACCATGGAGCAGTAGAAGAAGGGCGCGGGAGACGCGAGAGCACTGGAAAAAGGGTGCGGGAGACCATGGACCACTGGAAAAAGGGTGCTGGAGACGCGAGAGCACTGGGAAAAGGGTGCGGGAGACCATGGACCACTGGAAAAAGGGTGCGGGAGAAGCGAGAGCACTGGAAAAAGGGTGCGGGAGAAGCGAGAGCACTGGAAAAAGGGTGCGGGAGACGGGAGAGCACTGGGAAAAGGGTGCGGGAGACGCGAAAGCACTGGAAAAAGGGTGCGGGAGACCATGGACCACTGGAAAAAGGGTGCGGGAGACGCGAGAGCACTGGAAAAAGGGTGCGGGAGAAGCGAGAGCACTGGAAAAAGGGTGCGGGAGACGCGAGAGCACTGGAAAAAGGGTGCGGGAGACGCGAGAGCACTGGAAAAAGGGTGCGGGAGACAGTACTCTGCGTTGATACCACTGCTTGGAGACGCGAGAGCACTGGAAAAAGGGTGCGGGAGACCATGGAGCAATAGAAAAAGGGCGCGGGAGACGCGAGAGCACTGGAAAAAGGTGCGGGAGACCCTGGAGCAGTGGGAAAAGGGTGCGGGAGACGCGAGAGTACTGGAAAAAAACGCTGCGGGAGACCACGGAGCACTGGAAAAAAGGTGCGGGAGACCATGGAGCACTGCGAAAAGGGTGCGGGAGACGCGAGAGCACTGGAAAAAGGGTGCGGGAGACCATGGACCACTGGAAAAAGGGTGCGGGAGAAGCGAGAGCACTGGAAAAAGGGTGCGGGAGACGCGAGAGCAGTGGGAAAAGGGTGCGGGAGACGCGAGAGCACTGGGAAAAGGGTGCGGGAGACCATGGACCACTGGAAAAAAGGGTGCGGGAGAAGCGAGAGCACTGGAAAAAGGGTGCGGGAGAAGCGAGAGCACTGGAAAAAGGGTGCGGGAGACGGGAGAGCACTGGGAAAAGGGTGCGGGAGACGCGAGAGCACTGGAAAAAGGTGCGGGAGACCCTGGAGCAGTGGGAAAAGGGTGCGGGAGACGCGAGAGCACTGGAAAAAGGGTGCGGGAGACGCGAGAGCAGTGGGAAAAGGGTGCGGGAGACGCGAGAGTACTGGAAAAAACGCTGCGGGAGACCACGGAGCACTGGAAAAAAGGTGCGGGAGACCATGGAGCACTGCGAAAAGGGTGCGGGAGACGCGAGAGCACTGGAAAAAGGGTGCGGGAGACCATGGACCACTGGAAAAAGGGTGCGGGAGACGCGAGAGCACTGGGAAAAGGGTGCGGGAGACCATGGACAACTGGAAAAAGGGTGCGGGAGACGCGAGAGCACTGGAAAAAGGGTGCGGGAGACGCGAGAGCACTGGGAAAAAGGTGCGGGAGACGCGAGAGCACTGGAAAAAGGGTGCGGGAGACCATGGAGCAGTAGAAGAAGGGCGCGGGAGACGCGAGAGCACTGGAAAAAAGGGTGCGGGAGGACCATGGACCACTGGAAAAAGGGTGCGGGAGACGCGAGTGCACTGGGAAAAGGGTGCGGGAGACCATGGACCACTGGAAAAAGGGTGCGGGAGAAGCGAGAGCACTGGAAAAAGGGTGCGGGAGAAGCGAGAGCACTGGAAAAAGGGTGCGGGAGACGGGAGAGCACTGGGAAAAGGGTGCGGGAGACGCGAGAGCACTGGAAAAAGGTGCGGGAGACCCTGGAGCAGTGGGAAAAGGGTGCGGGAGACGCGAGAGCACTGGAAAAAGGGTGCGGGAGACGCGAGAGCACTGGAAAAAGGGTGCGGGAGACCATGGACAACTGGAAAAAGGGTGCGGGAGACGCGAGAGCACTGGAAAAAGGGTGCGGGAGACGCGAGAGCACTGGGAAAAAGGTGCGGGAGACGCGAGAGCACTGGAAAAAGGGTGCGGGAGACCATGGAGCAGTAGAAGAAGGGCGCGGGAGACGCGAGAGCACTGGAAAAAGGGTGCGGGAGACCATGGACCACTGGAAAAAGGGTGCGGGAGACGCGAGAGCACTGGGAAAAGGGTGCGGGAGACCATGGACCACTGGAAAAAGGGTGCGGGAGAAGCGAGAGCACTGGAAAAAGGGTGCGGGAGAAGCGAGAGCACTGGAAAAAGGGTGCGGGAGACGGGAGAGCACTGGGAAAAGGGTGCGGGAGACGCGAGAGCACTGGAAAAAGGGTGCGGGAGACCATGGACCCACTGGAAAAAAGGGTGCGGGAGACGCGAGAGCACTGGAAAAAGGGTGCGGGAGAAGCGAGAGCACTGGAAAAAGGGTGCGGGAGACGCGAGAGCACTGGAAAAAAGGGTGCGGGAGACGCGAGAGCACTGGAAAAAGGGTGCGGGAGACGCGAGAGCACTGGGAAAAGAGTGCGGGAGACGCGAGAGCACTGGAAAAAGGGTGCGGGAGACCATGGAGCAGTAGAAAAGTACTCTGCGTTGATACCACTGCTTAAAAGGTGCGGGAGACCCTGGAGCAGTGGGAAAAGGGTGCGGGAGACGCGAGAGTACTGGAAAAACGCTGCGGGAGACCACGGAGCACTGGAAAAAAAGGTGCGGGAGACCATGGAGCACTGCGAAAAGGGTGCGGGAGACGCGAGAGCACTGGAAAAAGGGTGCGGGAGACGCGAGAGCAGTGGGAAAAGGGTGCGGGAGACGCGAGAGCACTGGGAAAAGGGTGCGGGAGACCATGGACCACTGGAAAAAGGGTGCGGGAGAAGCGAGAGCACTGGAAAAAGGGTGCGGGAGAAGCGAGAGCACTGGAAAAAGGGTGCGGGAGACGGGGAGAGCACTGGGAAAAGGGTGCGGGAGACGCGAGAGCACTGGAAAAAGGTGCGGGAGACCCTGGAGCAGTGGGAAAAGGGTGCGGGAGACGCGAGAGCACTGGAAAAAGGGTGCGGGAGACGCGAGAGCAGTGGGAAAAGGGTGCGGGAGACGCGAGAGTACTGGAAAAACGCTGCGGGAGACCACGGAGCACTGGAAAAAAGGTGCGGGAGACCATGGAGCACTGCGAAAAGGGTGCGGGAGACCATGGACCACTGGAAAAAGGGTGCGGGAGACCATGGACCACTGGAAAAAGGGTGCGAGAGACGCGAGAGCACTGGGAAAAGGGTGCGGGAGACCATGGACAACTGGAAAAAGGGTGCGGGAGACGCGAGAGCACTGGAAAAAGGGTGCGGGAGACGCGAGAGCACTGGGAAAAAGGTGCGGGAGACGCGAGAGCACTGGAAAAAGGGTGCGGGAGACCATGGAGCAGTAGAAGAAGGGCGCGGGAGACGCGAGAGCACTGGAAAAAGGGTGCGGGAGACCATGGACCACTGGAAAAAGGGTGCGGGAGACGCGAGTGCACTGGGAAAAGGGTGCGGGAGACCATGGACCACTGGAAAAAGGGTGCGGGAGAAGCGAGAGCACTGGAAAAAGGGTGCGGGAGAAGCGAGAGCACTGGAAAAAGGGTGCGGGAGACGGGGAGAGCACTGGGAAAAGGGTGCGGGAGACGCGAGAGCACTGGAAAAAGGTGCGGGAGACCCTGGAGCAGTGGGAAAAGGGTGCGGGAGACGCGAGAGCACTGGAAAAAGGGTGCGGGAGACGCGAGAGCAGTGGGAAAAGGGTGCGGGAGACGCGAGAGTACTGGAAAAACGCTGCGGGAGACCACGGAGCACTGGAAAAAAGGTGCGGGAGACCATGGAGCACTGCGAAAAGGGTGCGGGAGACGCGAGAGCACTGGAAAAAGGGTGCGGGAGACCATGGACCACTGGAAAAAGGGTGCGGGAGACGCGAGAGCACTGGGAAAAGGGTGCGGGAGACCATGGACAACTGGAAAAAGGGTGCGGGAGACGCGAGAGCACTGGAAAAAGGGTGCGGGAGACGCGAGAGCACTGGGAAAAAGGTGCGGGAGACGCGAGAGCACTGGAAAAAGGGTGCGGGAGACCATGGAGCAGTAGAAAAAGGGCGCGGGAGACGCGAGAGCACTGGAAAAAGGTGCGGGAGACCCTGGAGCAGTGGGAAAAGGGCGCGGGAGAAGCGAGAGCACTGGAAAAAGGTGCGGGAGACCCTGGAGCAGTGGGAAAAGGGTGCGGGAGACGCGAGAGCGCTGGGAAAAGGGTGCGGGAGACCATGGAGCAGTAGAAAAAGGGCGCGGGAGACGCGAGAGCACTGGGAAAAAGGTGCGGGAGACGCGAGAGCACTGGAAAAAGGGTGCGGGAGACCATGGAGCAGTAGAAGAAGGGCGCGGGAGACGCGAGAGCACTGGAAAAAGGGTGCGGGAGACCATGGACCACTGGAAAAAGGGTGCGGGAGACGCGAGAGCACTGGGAAAAGGGTGCGGGAGACCATGGACCACTGGAAAAAGGGTGCGGGAGAAGCGAGAGCACTGGAAAAAGGGTGCGGGAGAAGCGAGAGCACTGGAAAAAGGGTGCGGGAGACGGGAGAGCACTGGGAAAAGGGTGCGGGAGACGCGAGAGCACTGGAAAAAGGGTGCGGGAGACCATGGACCACTGGAAAAAGGGTGCGGGAGACGCGAGAGCACTGGAAAAAGGGTGCGGGAGAAGCGAGAGCACTGGAAAAAGGGTGCGGGAGACGCGAGAGCACTGGAAAAAGGGTGCGGGAGACGCGAGAGCACTGGAAAAAGGGTGCGGGAGACGCGAGAGCACTGGGAAAAGAGTGCGGGAGACGCGAGAGCACTGGAAAAATGGTGCGGGAGACCATGGAGCAGTAGAAAAAGGGCGCGGGAGACGCGAGAGCACTGGAAAAAGGTGCGGGAGACCCTGGAGCAGTGGGGAAAAGGGTGCGGGAGACGCGAGAGTACTGGAAAAACGCTGCGGGAGACCACGGAGCACTGGAAAAAGGGTGCGGGAGACCATGGACCACTGGAAAAAGGGTGCGGGAGACGCGAGAGCACTGGGAAAAGGGTGCGGGAGACCATGGACCACTGGAAAAAGGGTGCGGGAGACGCGAGAGCACTGGAAAAAAGTGCGGGAGACCCTGGAGCAATGGGAAAAGGGTGCGGGAGACGCGAGAGCACTGGAAAAAGGGTGCGGGAGACGCGAGAGCAGTGGGAAAAGGGTGCGGGAGACGCGAGAGTACTGGAAAAACGCTGCGGGAGACCACGGAGCACTGGAAAAAAGGTGCGGGAGACCATGGAGCACTGCGAAAAGGGTGCGGGAGACGCGAGAGCACTGGAAAAAGGGTGCGGGAGACCATGGACCACTGGAAAAAGGGTGCGAGAGACGCGAGAGCACTGGGAAAAGGGTGCGGGAGACCATGGACCACTGGAAAAAGGGTGCGGGAGAAGCGAGAGCACTGGAAAAAGGGTGCGGGAGAAGCGAGAGCACTGGAAAAAGGGTGCGGGAGACGGGGAGAGCACTGGGAAAAGGGTGCGGGAGACGCGAGAGCACTGGAAAAAGGTGCGGGAGACCCTGGAGCAGTGGGAAAAGGGTGCGGGAGACGCGAGAGTACTGGAAAAACGCTGCGGGAGACCACGGAGCACTGGAAAAAAGGTGCGGGAGACCATGGAGCACTGCGAAAAGGGTGCGGGAGACGCGAGAGCACTGGAAAAAGGGTGCGGGAGACGCGAGAGCAGTGGGAAAAGGGTGCGGGAGCGCGAGAGCACTGGGAAAAGGGTGCGGGAGACCATGGACCACTGGAAAAAGGGTGCGGGAGAAGCGAGAGCACTGGAAAAAGGGTGCGGGAGAAGCGAGAGCACTGGAAAAAGGGTGCGGGAGACGGGAGAGCACTGGGAAAAGGGTGCGGGAGACGCGAGAGCACTGGAAAAAGGTGCGGGAGACCCTGGAGCAGTGGGAAAAGGGTGCGGGAGACGCGAGAGCACTGGAAAAAGGGTGCGGGAGACGCGAGAGCAGTGGGAAAAGGGTGCGGGAGACGCGAGAGTACTGGAAAAACGCTGCGGGAGACCACGGAGCACTGGAAAAAAGGTGCGGGAGACCATGGAGCACTGCGAAAAGGGTGCGGGAGACGCGAGAGCACTGGAAAAAGGGTGCGGGAGACCATGGACCACTGGAAAAAGGGTGCGAGAGACGCGAGAGCACTGGGAAAAGGGTGCGGGAGACCATGGACAACTGGAAAAAGGGTGCGGGAGACGCGAGAGCACTGGAAAAAGGGTGCGGGAGACGCGAGAGCACTGGGAAAAAGGTGCGGGAGACGCGAGAGCACTGGAAAAAGGGTGCGGGAGACCATGGAGCAGTAGAAGAAGGGCGCGGGAGACGCGAGAGCACTGGAAAAAGGGTGCGGGAGACCATGGACCACTGGAAAAAGGGTGCGGGAGACGCGAGTGCACTGGGAAAAGGGTGCGGGAGACCATGGACCACTGGAAAAAGGGTGCGGGAGAAGCGAGAGCACTGGAAAAAGGGTGCGGGAAAAGCGAGAGCACTGGAAAAAGGGTGCGGGAGACGGGAGAGCACTGGGAAAAGGGTGCGGGAGACGCGAGAGCACTGGAAAAAGGTGCGGGAGACCCTGGAGCAGTGGGAAAAGGGTGCGGGAGACGCGAGAGCACTGGAAAAAGGGTGCGGGAGACGCGAGAGCAGTGGGAAAAGGGTGCGGGAGACGCGAGAGTACTGGAAAAACGCTGCGGGAGACCACGGAGCACTGGAAAAAAGGTGCGGGAGACCATGGAGCACTGCGAAAAGGGTGCGGGAGACGCGAGAGCACTGGAAAAAGGGTGCGGGAGACCATGGACCACTGGAAAAAGGGTGCGGGAGACGCGAGAGCACTGGGAAAAGGGTGCGGGAGACCATGGACAACTGGAAAAAGGGTGCGGGAGACGCGAGAGCACTGGAAAAAGGGTGCGGGAGACGCGAGAGCACTGGGAAAAAGGTGCGGGAGACGCGAGAGCACTGGAAAAAGGGTGCGGGAGACCATGGAGCAGTAGAAAAAGGGCGCGGGAGACGCGAGAGCACTGGAAAAAGGTGCGGGAGACCCTGGAGCAGTGGGAAAAGGGCGCGGGAGAAGCGAGAGCACTGGAAAAAGGTGCGGGAGACCCTGGAGCAGTGGGAAAAGGGTGCGGGAGACGCGAGAGCGCTGGGAAAAGGGTGCGGGAGACCATGGAGCAGTAGAAAAAGGGCGCGGGAGACGCGAGAGCACTGGGAAAAAGGTGCGGGAGACGCGAGAGCACTGGAAAAAGGGTGCGGGAGACCATGGAGCAGTAGAAGAAGGGCGCGGGAGACGCGAGAGCACTGGAAAAAGGGTGCGGGAGACCATGGACCACTGGAAAAAGGGTGCGGGAGACGCGAGAGCACTGGGAAAAGGGTGCGGGAGACCATGGACCACTGGAAAAAGGGTGCGGGAGAAGCGAGAGCACTGGAAAAAGGGTGCGGGAGAAGCGAGAGCACTGGAAAAAGGGTGCGGGAGACTGGGAGAGCACTGGAAAAGGGTGCGGGAGACGCGAGAGCACTGGAAAAAGGGTGCGGGAGACCATGGACCACTGGAAAAAGGGTGCGGGAGACGCGAGAGCACTGGAAAAAGGGTGCGGGAGAAGCGAGAGCACTGGAAAAAGGGTGCGGGAGACGCGAGAGCACTGGAAAAAGGGTGCGGGAGACGCGAGAGCACTGGAAAAAGGGTGCGGGAGACGCGAGAGCACTGGGAAAAGAGTGCGGGAGACGCGAGAGCACTGGAAAAAGGGTGCGGGAGACCATGGAGCAGTAGAAAAAGGGCGCGGGAGACGCGAGAGCACTGGAAAAAGGTGCGGGAGACCCTGGAGCAGTGGGAAAAGGGTGCGGGAGACGCGAGAGTACTGGAAAAACGCTGCGGGAGACCACGGAGCACTGGAAAAAGGGTGCGGGAGACCATGGACCACTGGAAAAAGGGTGCGGGAGACGCGAGAGCACTGGGAAAAGGGTGCGGGAGACCATGGACCACTGGAAAAAGGGTGCGGGAGACGCGAGAGCACTGGAAAAAAGTGCGGGAGACCCTGGAGCAATGGGAAAAGGGTGCGGGAGACGCGAGAGCACTGGAAAAAGGGTGCGGGAGACGCGAGAGCAGTGGGAAAAGGGTGCGGGAGACCACGGAGCACTGGAAAAAAGGTGCGGGAGACCATGGAGCACTGCGAAAAGGGTGCGGGAGACGCGAGAGCACTGGAAAAAGGGTGCGGGAGACCATGGACCACTGGAAAAAGGGTGCGGGAGACGCGAGAGCACTGGGAAAAGGGTGCGGGAGACCATGGACAACTGGAAAAAGGGTGCGGGAGACGCGAGAGCACTGGAAAAAGGGTGCGGGAGACGCGAGAGCACTGGGAAAAAGGTGCGGGAGACGCGAGAGCACTGGAAAAAGGGTGCGGGAGACCATGGAGCAGTAGAAGAAGGGCGCGGGAGACGCGAGAGCACTGGAAAAAGGGTGCGGGAGACCATGGACCACTGGAAAAAGGGTGCGGGAGACGCGAGAGCACTGGGAAAAGGGTGCGGGAGACCATGGACCACTGGAAAAAGGGTGCGGGAGAAGCGAGAGCACTGGAAAAAGGGTGCAGGAGAAGCGAGAGCACTGGAAAAAGGGTGCGGGAGACGGGAGAGCACTGGGAAAAGGGTGCGGGAGACGCGAGAGCACTGGAAAAAGGTGCGGGAGACCCTGGAGCACTGGAAAAAAGGTGCGGGAGACCATGGAGCACTGCGAAAAGGGTGCGGGAGACGCGAGAGCACTGGAAAAAGGGTGCGGGAGACCATGGACCACTGGAAAAAGGGTGCGGGAGACGCGAGAGCACTGGGAAAAGGGTGCGGGAGACCATGGACAACTGGAAAAAGGGTGCGGGAGACGCGAGAGCACTGGAAAAAGGGTGCGGGAGACGCGAGAGCACTGGGAAAAAGGTGCGGGAGACGCGAGAGCACTGGAAAAAGGGTGCGGGAGACCATGGAGCAGTAGAAGAAGGGCGCGGGAGACGCGAGAGCACTGGAAAAAGGGTGCGGGAGACCATGGACCACTGGAAAAAGGGTGCGGGAGACGCGAGAGCACTGGGAAAAGGGTGCGGGAGACCATGGACCACTGGAAAAAGGGTGCGGGAGAAGCGAGAGCACTGGAAAAAGGGTGCAGGAGAAGCGAGAGCACTGGAAAAAGGGTGCGGGAGACGGGAGAGCACTGGGAAAAGGGTGCGGGAGACGCGAGAGCACTGGAAAAAGGTGCGGGAGACCCTGGAGCAGTGGGAAAAGGGTGCGGGAGACGCGAGAGCACTGGAAAAAGGGTGCGGGAGACGCGAGAGCAGTGGGAAAAGGGTGCGGGAGACGCGAGAGTACTGGAAAAACGCTGCGGGAGACCACGGAGCACTGGAAAAAAGGTGCGGGAGACCATGGAGCACTGCGAAAAGGGTGCGGGAGACGCGAGAGCACTGGAAAAAGGGTGCGGGAGACCATGGACCACTGGAAAAAGGGTGCGGGAGACGCGAGAGCACTGGGAAAAGGGTGCGGGAGACCATGGACAACTGGAAAAAGGGTGCGGGAGACGCGAGAGCACTGGAAAAAGGGTGCGGGAGACGCGAGAGCACTGGGAAAAAGGTGCGGGAGACGCGAGAGCACTGGAAAAAGGGTGCGGGAGACCCTGGAGCAATGGGAAAAGGGTGCGGGAGACGCGAGAGCACTGGAAAAAGGGTGCGGGAGACGCGAGAGCAGTGGGAAAAGGGTGCGGGAGACCACGGAGCACTGGAAAAAAGGTGCGGGAGACCATGGAGCACTGCGAAAAGGGTGCGGGAGACGCGAGAGCACTGGAAAAAGGGTGCGGGAGACCATGGACCACTGGAAAAAGGGTGCGGGAGACGCGAGAGCACTGGGAAAAGGGTGCGGGAGACCATGGACAACTGGAAAAAGGGTGCGGGAGACGCGAGAGCACTGGAAAAAGGGTGCGGGAGACGCGAGAGCACTGGGAAAAAGGTGCGGGAGACGCGAGAGCACTGGAAAAAGGGTGCGGGAGACCATGGAGCAGTAGAAGAAGGGCGCGGGAGACGCGAGAGCACTGGAAAAAGGGTGCGGGAGACCATGGACCACTGGAAAAAGGGTGCGGGAGACGCGAGAGCACTGGGAAAAGGGTGCGGGAGACCATGGACCACTGGAAAAAGGGTGCGGGAGAAGCGAGAGCACTGGAAAAAGGGTGCAGGAGAAGCGAGAGCACTGGAAAAAGGGTGCGGGAGACGGGAGAGCACTGGGAAAAGGGTGCGGGAGACGCGAGAGCACTGGAAAAAGGTGCGGGAGACCCTGGAGCAGTGGGAAAAGGGTGCGGGAGACGCGAGAGCACTGGAAAAAGGGTGCGGGAGACGCGAGAGCAGTGGGAAAAGGGTGCGGGAGACGCGAGAGTACTGGAAAAACGCTGCGGGAGACCACGGAGCACTGGAAAAAAGGTGCGGGAGACCATGGAGCACTGCGAAAAGGGTGCGGGAGACGCGAGAGCACTGGAAAAAGGGTGCGGGAGACCATGGACCACTGGAAAAAGGGTGCGGGAGACGCGAGAGCACTGGGAAAAGGGTGCGGGAGACCATGGACAACTGGAAAAAGGGTGCGGGAGACGCGAGAGCACTGGAAAAAGGGTGCGGGAGACGCGAGAGCACTGGGAAAAAGGTGCGGGAGACGCGAGAGCACTGGAAAAAGGGTGCGGGAGACCATGGAGCAGTAGAAAAAGGGCGCGGGAGACGCGAGAGCACTGGAAAAAGGTGCGGGAGACCCTGGAGCAGTGGGAAAAGGGCGCGGGAGAAGCGAGAGCACTGGAAAAGGTGCGGGAGACCCTGGAGCAGTGGGAAAAGGGTGCGGGAGACGCGAGAGCGCTGGGAAAAGGGTGCGGGAGACCATGGAGCAGTAGAAAAAGGGCGCGGGAGACGCGAGAGCACTGGGAAAAGGGTGCGGGAGACCATGGACCACTGGAAAAAGGGTGCGGGAGAAGCGAGAGCACTGGAAAAAGGGTGAGGGAGAAGCGAGAGCACTGGAAAAAGGGTGCGGGAGACGGGAGAGCACTGGGAAAAGGGTGCGGGAGACGCGAGAGCACTGGAAAAAGGTGCGGGAGACCCTGGAGCAGTGGGAAAAGGGTGCGGGAGACGCGAGAGCACTGGAAAAAGGGTGCGGGAGACGCGAGAGCAGTGGGAAAAGGGTGCGGGAGACGCGAGAGTACTGGAAAAACGCTGCGGGAGACCACGGAGCACTGGAAAAAAGGTGCGGGAGACCATGGAGCACTGCGAAAAGGGTGCGGGAGACGCGAGAGCACTGGAAAAAGGGTGCGGGAGACCATGGACCACTGGAAAAAGGGTGCGGGAGACGCGAGAGCACTGGGAAAAGGGTGCGGGAGACCATGGACTACTGGAAAAAGGGTGCGGGAGACGCGAGAGCACTGGGAAAAGAGTGCGGGAGACGCGAGAGCACTGGAAAAAGGGTGCGGGAGACCATGGAGCAGTAGAAAAAGGGCGCGGGAGACGCGAGAGCACTGGAAAAAGGTGCGGGAGACCCTGGAGCAGTGGGAAAAGGGTGCGGGAGACGCGAGAGTACTGGAAAAACGCTGCGGGAGACCACGGAGCACTGGAAAAAAGGTGCGGGAGACCATGGAGCACTGCGAAAAGGGTGCGGGAGACGCGAGAGCACTGGAAAAAGGGTGCGGGAGACCATGGACCACTGGAAAAAGGGTGCGGGAGACGCGAGAGCACTGGGAAAAGGGTGCGGGAGACCATGGACCACTGGAAAAAGGGTGCGGGAGAAGCGAGAGCACTGGAAAAAGGGTGCGGGAGACGCGAGAGCACTGGAAAAAGGTGCGGGAGACCCTGGAGCAGTGGGAAAAGGGTGCGGGAGACGCGAGAGCACTGGAAAAAGGGTGCGGGAGACGCGAGAGCAGTGGGAAAAGGGTGCGGGAGACGCGAGAGTACTGGAAAAACGCTGCGGGAGACCACGGAGCACTGGAAAAAAGGTGCGGGAGACCATGGAGCACTGCGAAAAGGGTGCGGGAGACGCGAGAGCACTGGAAAAAGGGTGCGGGAGACCATGGACCACTGGAAAAAGGGTGCGGGAGACGCGAGAGCACTGGGAAAAGGGTGCGGGAGACCATGGACAACTGGAAAAAGGGTGCGGGAGACGCGAGAGCACTGGAAAAAGGTGCGGGAGACGCGAGAGCACTGGAAAAAGGGTGCGGGAGACCATGGAGCAGTAGAAGAAGGGCGCGGGAGACGCGAGAGCACTGGAAAAAGGGTGCGGGAGACCATGGACCACTGGAAAAAGGGTGCGGGAGAAGCGAGAGCACTGGAAAAAGGGTGCGGGAGAAGCGAGAGCACTGGAAAAAGGGTGCGGGAGACGGGAGAGCACTGGGAAAAGGGTGCGGGAGACGCGAGAGCACTGGAAAAAGGTGCGGGAGACCCTGGAGCAGTGGGAAAAAAGTGCGGGAGACGCGAGAGCACTGGAAAAAGGGTGCGGGAGACGGGAGAGCAGTGGGAAAAGGGTGCGGGAGACGCGAGAGTACTGGAAAAACGCTGCGGGAGACCACGGAGCACTGGAAAAAAGGTGCGGGAGACCATGGAGCACTGCGAAAAGGGTGCGGGAGACGCGAGAGCACTGGAAAAAAGGGTGCGGGAGACCATGGACCACTGGAAAAAGGGTGCGGGAGACGCGAGAGCACTGGGAAAAGGGTGCGGGAGACCATGGACAACTGGAAAAAGGGTGCGGGAGACGCGAGAGCACTGGAAAAAGGGTGCGGGAGACGCGAGAGCACTGGGAAAAAGGTGCGGGAGACGCGAGAGCACTGGAAAAAGGGTGCGGGAAACCATGGAGCAGTAGAAAAAGGGCGCGGGAGACGCGAGAGCACTGGAAAAAGGTGCGGGAGACCCTGGAGCAGTGGGAAAAGGGCGCGGGAGAAGCGAGAGCACTGGAAAAAGGTGCGGGAGACCCTGGAGCAGTGGGAAAAGGGTGCGGGAGACGCGAGAGCGCTGGGAAAAGGGTGCGGGAGACCATGGAGCAGTAGAAAAAGGGCGCGGGAGACGCGAGAGCACTGGGAAAAGGGTGCGGGAGACCATGGACCACTGTAAAAAGGGTGCGGGAGAAGCGAGAGCACTGGAAAAAGGGTGCGGGAGACGGGAGAGCACTGGGAAAAGGGTGCGGGAGACGCGAGAGCACTGGAAAAAGGGTGCGGGAGACGCGAGAGCACTAAAAAGGGTGCGGGAGACGCGAGAGCACTGGGAAAAGGGTGCGGGAGAAGCGAGAGCACTGGAAAAAGGTGCGGGAGACCCTGGAGCAGTGGGAAAAGGGTGCGGGAGACGCGAGAGCGCTGGGAAAAGGGTGCGGGGAAAGCGAGAGCACTGGAAAAAGGGTGCGGGAGAAGCGAGAGCACTGGAAAAAGGGTGCGGGAGACGCGAGAGCAGTGGGAAAAGGGTGCGGGAGACGCGAGAGTACTGGAAAAAACGCTGCGGGAGACCACGGAGCACTGGAAAAAAGGTGCGGGAGACGCGAGAGCACTGGAAAAAGGTGCGGGAGACCCTGGAGCAGCGGGGAAAAGGGTGCGGGAGACGCGAGAGTACTGGAAAAACGCTGCGGGAGACCACGGAGCACTGGAAAAAAGGTGCGGGAGAAGCGAGAGCAGTGGGAAAAGGGTGCGGGAGAAGCGAGAGCACTGGAAAAAGGGTGCGGGAAACGCGAGAGCACTGGAAAAAGGGTGCGGGAGACGCGAGAGCACTGGAAAAAGGGTGCGGGAGACGCGAGAACACTGGGAAAAAGGTGCGGGAGACGCGAGAGCACTGGAAAAAGGGTGCGGGAGACCATGGAGCAGTAGAAAAAGGGCGCGGGAGACGCGAGAGCACTGGGAAAAGGGTGCGGGAGACCATGGACCACTGGAAAAAGGGTGCGGAAGAAGCGAGAGCACTGGAAAAAGGGTGAGGGAGAAGCGAGAGCACTGGAAAAAGGGTGCGGGAGACGGGAGAGCACTGGGAAAAGGGTGCGGGAGACGCGAGAGCACTGGAAAAAGGTGCGGGAGACCCTGGAGCAGTGGGAAAAGGGTGCGGGAGACGCGAGAGCACTGGAAAAAGGGTGCGGGAGACGCGAGAGCAGTGGGAAAAGGGTGCGGGAGACGCGAGAGTACTGGAAAAACGCTGCGGGAGACCACGGAGCACTGGAAAAAAGGTGCGGGAGACCATGGAGCACTGCGAAAAGGGTGCGGGAGACGCGAGAGCACTGGAAAAAGGGTGCGGGAGACCATGGACCACTGGAAAAAGGGTGCGGGAGACGCGAGAGCACTGGGAAAAGGGTGCGGGAGACCATGGACTACTGGAAAAAGGGTGCGGGAGACGCGAGAGCACTGGGAAAAGAGTGCGGGAGACGCGAGAGCACTGGAAAAAGGGTGCGGGAGACCATGGAGCAGTAGAAAAAGGGCGCGGGAGACGCGAGAGCACTGGAAAAAGGTGCGGGAGACCCTGGAGCAGTGGGAAAAGGGTGCGGGAGACGCGAGAGTACTGGAAAAACGCTGCGGGAGACCACGGAGCACTGGAAAAAAGGTGCGGGAGACCATGGAGCACTGCGAAAAGGGTGCGGGAGACGCGAGAGCACTGGAAAAAGGGTGCGGGAGACCATGGACCACCGGAAAAAGGGTGCGGGAGACGCGAGAGCACTGGGAAAAGGGTGCGGGAGACCATGGACCACTGGAAAAAGGGTGCGTGAGAAGCGAGAGCACTGGAAAAAGGGTGCGGGAGACGCGAGAGCACTGGAAAAAGGTGCGGGAGACCCTGGAGCAGTGGGAAAAGGGTGCGGGAGACGCGAGAGCACTGGAAAAAGGGTGCGGGAGACGCGAGAGCAGTGGGAAAAGGGTGCGGGAGACGCGAGAGTACTGGAAAAACGCTGCGGGAGACCACGGAGCACTGGAAAAAAGGTGCGGGAGACCATGGAGCACTGCGAAAAGGGTGCGGGAGACGCGAGAGCACTGGAAAAAGGGTGCGGGAGACCATGGACCACTGGAAAAAGGGTGCGGGAGACGCGAGAGCACTGGGAAAAGGGTGCGGGAGACCATGGACAACTGGAAAAAGGGTGCGGGAGACGCGAGAGCACTGGAAAAAGGGTGCGGGAGACGCGAGAGCAGTGGGAAAAGGGTGCGGGAGACGCGAGAGTACTGGAAAAACGCTGCGGGAGACCACGGAGCACTGGAAAAAAGGTGCGGGAGACCATGGACCACTGGAAAAAGGGTGCGGGAGACGCGAGAGCACTGGGAAAAGGGTGCGGGAGACCATGGACTACTGGAAAAAGGGTGCGGGAGACGCGAGAGCACTGGGAAAAGAGTGCGGGAGACGCGAGAGCACTGGAAAAAGGGTGCGGGAGACCATGGAGCAGTAGAAAAAGGGCGCGGGAGACGCGAGAGCACTGGAAAAAGGTGCGGGAGACCCTGGAGCAGTGGGAAAAGGGTGCGGGAGACGCGAGAGTACTGGAAAAACGCTGCGGGAGACCACGGAGCACTGGAAAAAAGGTGCGGGAGACCATGGAGCACTGCGAAAAGGGTGCGGGAGACGCGAGAGCACTGGAAAAAGGGTGCGGGAGACCATGGACCACCGGAAAAAGGGTGCGGGAGACGCGAGAGCACTGGGAAAAGGGTGCGGGAGACCATGGACCACTGGAAAAAGGGTGCGGGAGAAGCGAGAGCACTGGAAAAAGGGTGCGGGAGACGCGAGAGCAAGGGAAAAAGGTGCGGGAGACCCTGGAGCAGTGGGAAAAGGGTGCGGGAGACGCGAGAGCACTGGAAAAAGGGTGCGGGAGACGCGAGAGCAGTGGGAAAAGGGTGCGGGAGACGCGAGAGTACTGGAAAAACGCTGCGGGAGACCACGGAGCACTGGAAAAAAGGTGCGGGAGACCATGGAGCACTGCGAAAAGGGTGCGGGAGACGCGAGAGCACTGGAAAAAGGGTGCGGGAGACCATGGACCACTGGAAAAAGGGTGCGGGAGACGCGAGAGCACTGGGAAAAGGGTGCGGGAGACCATGGACAACTGGAAAAAGGGTGCGGGAGACGCGAGAGCACTGGAAAAAGGGTGCGGGAGACGCGAGAGCACTGGGAAAAAGGTGCGGGAGACGCGAGAGCACTGGAAAAAGGGTGCGGGAGACCATGGAGCAGTAGAAGAAGGGCGCGGGAGACGCGAGAGCACTGGAAAAAGGGTGCGGGAGACCATGGACCACTGGAAAAAAGGGTGCGGGAGAAGCGAGAGCACTGGAAAAAGGGTGCGGGAGAAGCGAGAGCACTGGAAAAAGGGTGCGGGAGACGGGAGAGCACTGGGAAAAGGGTGCGGGAGACGCGAGAGCACTGGAAAAAGGTGCGGGAGACCCTGGAGCAGTGGGAAAAAAGTGCGGGAGACGCGAGAGCACTGGAAAAAGGGTGCGGGAGACGGGAGAGCAGTGGGAAAAGGGTGCGGGAGACGCGAGAGTACTGGAAAAACGCTGCGGGAGACCACGGAGCACTGGAAAAAAGGTGCGGGAGACCATGGAGCACTGCGAAAAGGGTGCGGGAGACGCGAGAGCACTGGAAAAAGGGTGCGGGAGACCATGGACCACTGGAAAAAGGGTGCGGGAGACGCGAGAGCACTGGGAAAAGGGTGCGGGAGACCATGGACAACTGGAAAAAGGGTGCGGGAGACGCGAGAGCACTGGAAAAAGGGTGCGGGAGACGCGAGAGCACTGGGAAAAAGGTGCGGGAGAAGCGAGAGCACTGGAAAAAGGGTGCGGGAAACCATGGAGCAGTAGAAAAAGGGCGCGGGAGACGCGAGAGCACTGGAAAAAGGTGCGGGAGACCCTGGAGCAGTGGGAAAAGGGCGCGGGAGAAGCGAGAGCACTGGAAAAAGGTGCGGGAGACCCTGGAGCAGTGGGAAAAGGGTGCGGGAGACGCGAAAGCGCTGGGAAAAGGGTGCGGGAGACCATGGAGCAGTAGAAAAAGGGCGCGGGAGACGCGAGAGCACTGGGAAAAGGGTGCGGGAGACCATGGACCACTGGAAAAAGGGTGCGGGAGAAGCGAGAGCACTGGAAAAAGGGTGCGGGAGAAGCGAGAGCACTGGAAAAAGGGTGCGGGAGACGGGAGAGCACTGGGAAAAGGGTGCGGGAGACGCGAGAGCACTGGAAAAAGGGTGCGGGAGACGCGAGAGCACTAAAAAGGGTGCGGGAGACGCGAGAGCACTGGGAAAAGGGTGCGGGAGAAGCGAGAGCACTGGAAAAAGGTGCGGGAGACCCTGGAGCAGTGGGAAAAGGGTGCGGGAGACGCGAGAGCGCTGGGAAAAGGGTGCGGGGAAAGCGAGAGCACTGGAAAAAGGGTGCGGGAGAAGCGAGAGCACTGGAAAAAGGGTGCGGGAGACGCGAGAGCAGTGGGAAAAGGGTGCGGGAGACGCGAGAGTACTGGAAAAACGCTGCGGGAGACCACGGAGCACTGGAAAAAAGGTGCGGGAGACGCGAGAGCACTGGAAAAAGGTGCGGGAGACCCTGGAGCAGCGGGAAAAGGGTGCGGGAGACGCGAGAGTACTGGAAAAACGCTGCGGGAGACCACGGAGCACTGGAAAAAAGGTGCGGGAGAAGCGAGAGCAGTGGGAAAAGGGTGCGGGAGAAGCGAGAGCACTGGAAAAAGGGTGCGGGAAACGCGAGAGCACTGGAAAAAGGGTGCGGGAGACGCGAGAGCACTGAAAAAAGGGTGCGGGAGACGCGAGAACACTGGGAAAAAGGTGCGGGAGACGCGAGAGCACTGGAAAAAGGGTGCGGGAGACCATGGAGCAGTAGAAAAAGGGCGCGGGAGACGCGAGAGCACTGGAAAAAGGGTGCGGGAGACCATGGAGCAGTAGAAAAAGGGCGCGGGAGACGCGAGAGCACTGGAAAAAGGTGCGGGAGACCCTGGAGCAGTGGGAAAAGGGTGCGGGAGACGCGAGAGCGCTGGGAAAAGGGTGCGGGGAAAGCGAGAGCACTGGAAAAAGGGTGCGGGAGAAGCGAGAACACTGGAAAAAGGGTGCGGGAGACGCGAGAGCAGTGGGAAGAGGGTGCGGGAGACGCGAGAGTACTGGAAAAAGGGTGCGGGAGACGCGAGAGCACTGGGAAAAAGGTACGGGAGACGCGAGAGCACTGGAAAAAGGGTGCGGGAGACAATGGAGCAGTAGAAAAAGGGCGCGGGAGACGCGAGAGCACTCGAAAAAGGGTGCGGGAGACGCGAGAGCACTGGGAAAAGGGTGCGGGAGAAGCGAGAGCACTGGAAAAAGGTGCGGGAGACTTTGGAGCAGTGGGAAAAGGGTGCGGGAGACGCGAGAGCGCTGGGAAAAGGGTGCGGGAGACGCGAGAGCAGTGGGAAAAGGGTGCGGGAGACGCGAGAGTACTGGAAAAACGCTGCGGGAGACCACGGAGCACTGGGAAAAGGGTGCGGGAGACGCGAGAGCACTGGAAAAAGGGTGCGGGAGACGCGAGAGCACTGGAAAAAGGGTGCGGGAGACGCGAGAGCACTGGGAAAAGGGTGCGGGAGAAGCGAGAGCACTGGAAAAAGCTGCGGGAGACCCTGGAGCAGTGGGAAAACGCTGCGGGAGACCACGGAGCACTGGAAAAAAGGTGCGGGAGAAGCGAGAGCAGTGGGAAAAGGGTGCGGGAGAAGCGAGAGCACTGGAAAAAGGGTGCGGGAAACGGGGAGAGCACTGGGAAAAGGGTGCGGGAAACGCGAGAGCACTGGAAAAAGGGTGCGGGAGACGCGAGAGCACTGGGAAAAGGGCGCGGGAGACGCGAGAGCACTGGAAAAAGGGTGCGGGAGACACGAGAGCACTGGGAAAAGGGTGCGGGAGACGCGAGAGCACTGGAAAAAGGGTGCGGGAGACGCGAGAGCACTGGGAAAAAGGTGCGGGAGACGCGAGAGCACTGGAAAAAGGGTGCGGGAAACCATGGAGCAGTAGAAAAAGGGCGCGGGAGACGCGAGAGCACTGGAAAAAGGTGCGGGAGACCCTGGAGCAGTGGGAAAAGGGCGCGGGAGAAGCGAGAGCACTGGAAAAAGGGTGCGGGAGACCATGGACCACTGGAAAAAGGGTGCGGGAGAAGCGAGAGCACTGGAAAAAGGGTGCGGGAGAAGCGAGAGCACTGGAAAAAGGGTGCGGGAGACGGGAGAGCACTGGGAAAAGGGTGCGGGAGACGCGAGAGCACTGGAAAAAGGTGCGGGAGACCCTGGAGCAGTGGGAAAAAAGTGCGGGAGACGCGAGAGCACTGGAAAAAGGGTGCGGGAGACGGGGAGAGCAGTGGGAAAAGGGTGCGGGAGACGCGAGAGTACTGGAAAAACGCTGCGGGAGACCACGGAGCACTGGAAAAAAGGTGCGGGAGACCATGGAGCACTGCGAAAAGGGTGCGGGAGACGCGAGAGCACTGGAAAAAGGGTGCGGGAGACCATGGACCACTGGAAAAAGGGTGCGGGAGACGCGAGAGCACTGGGAAAAGGGTGCGGGAGACCATGGACAACTGGAAAAAGGGTGCGGGAGACGCGAGAGCACTGGAAAAAGGGTGCGGGAGACGCGAGAGCACTGGGAAAAAGGTGCGGGAGACGCGAAAGCACTGGAAAAAGGGTGCGGGAAACCATGGAGCAGTAGAAAAAGGGCGCGGGAGACGCGAGAGCACTGGAAAAAGGTGCGGGAGACCCTGGAGCAGTGGGAAAAGGGCGCGGGAGAAGCGAGAGCACTGGAAAAAGGTGCGGGAGACCCTGGAGCAGTGGGAAAAGGGTGCGGGAGACGCGAGAGCGCTGGGAAAAGGGTGCGGGAGACCATGGAGCAGTAGAAAAAGGGCGCGGGAGACGCGAGAGCACTGGGAAAAGGGTGCGGGAGACCATGGACCACTGGAAAAAGGGTGCGGGAGAAGCGAGAGCACTGGAAAAAGGGTGCGGGAGAAGCGAGAGCACTGGAAAAAGGGTGCGGGAAACGGGAGAGCACTGGGAAAAGGGTGCGGGAGACGCGAGAGCACTGGAAAAAGGGTGCGGGAGACGCGAGAGCACTAAAAAGGGTGCGGGAGACGCGAGAGCACTGGGAAAAGGGTGCGGGAGAAGCGAGAGCACTGGAAAAAGGTGCGGGAGACCCTGGAGCAGTGGGAAAAGGGTGCGGGAGACGCGAGAGCGCTGGGAAAAGGGTGCGGGGAAAGCGAGAGCACTGGAAAAAGGGTGCGGGAGAAGCGAGAGCACTGGAAAAAGGGTGCGGGAGACGCGAGAGCAGTGGGAAAAGGGTGCGGGAGACGCGAGAGTACTGGAAAAACGCTGCGGGAGACCACGGAGCACTGGAAAAAAGGTGCGGGAGACCCTGGAGCAGCGGGAAAAGGGTGCGGGAGACGCGAGAGTACTGGAAAAACGCTGCGGGAGACCACGGAGCACTGGAAAAAAGGTGCGGGAGAAGCGAGAGCAGTGGGAAAAGGGTGCGGGAGAAGCGAGAGCACTGGAAAAAGGGTGCGGGAAACGCGAGAGCACTGGAAAAAGGGTGCGGGAGACGCGAGAGCACTGGAAAAAGGGTGCGGGAGACGCGAGAACACTGGGAAAAAGGTGCGGGAGACGCGAGAGCACTGGAAAAAGGGTGCGGGAGACCATGGAGCAGTAGAAAAAGGGCGCGGGAGACGCGAGAGCACTGGAAAAAGGGTGCGGGAGACCATGGAGCAGTAGAAAAAGGGCGCGGGAGACGCGAGAGCACTGGAAAAAGGTGCGGGAGACCCTGGAGCAGTGGGAAAAGGGTGCGGGAGACGCGAGAGCGCTGGGAAAAGGGTGCGGGGAAAGCGAGAGCACTGGAAAAAGGGTGCGGGAGAAGCGAGAGCACTGGAAAAAGGGTGCGGGAGACGCGAGAGCAGTGGGAAAAGGGTGCGGGAGACGCGAGAGTACTGGAAAAAGGGTGCGGGAGACGCGAGAGCACTGGGAAAAAGGTACGGGAGACGCGAGAGCACTGGAAAAAGGGTGCGGGAGACAATGGAGCAGTAGAAAAAGGGCGCGGGAGACGCGAGAGCACTCGAAAAAGGGTGCGGGAGACGCGAGAGCACTGGGAAAAGGGTGCGGGAGAAGCGAGAGCACTGGAAAAAGGTGCGGGAGACTTTGGAGCAGTGGGAAAAGGGTGCGGGAGACGCGAGAGCGCTGGGAAAAGGGTGCGGGAGACGCGAGAGCAGTGGGAAAAGGGTGCGGGAGACGCGAGAGTACTGGAAAAACGCTGCGGGAGACCACGGAGCACTGGGAAAAGGGTGCGGGAGAAGCGAGAGCAGTGGGAAAAGGGTGCGGGAGAAGCGAGAGCACTGGAAAAAGGGTGCGGGAAACGGGGAGAGCACTGGGAAAAGGGTGCGGGAGACGCGAGAGCACTGGAAAAAAGGGTGCGGGAGACGCGAGAGCACTGGGGAAAAGGGCGCGGGAGACGCGAGAGCACTGGAAAAAGGGTGCGGGAGACACGAGAGCACTGGGAAAAGGGTGCGGGAGACGCGAGAGCACTGGAAAAAGGGCGCGGGAGACGCGAGAGCACTGGAAAAAGGTGCGGGAGACCCTGGAGCAGTGGGAAAAGGGTGCGGGAGACGCGAGAGCGCTGGGAAAAGGGTGCGGGGAAAGCGAGAGCACTGGAAAAAGGGTGCGGGAGAAGCGAGAGCACTGGAAAAAGGGTGCGGGAGACGCGAGAGCAGTGGGAAAAGGGTGCGGGAGACGCGAGAGTACTGGAAAAAGGGTGCGGGAGACGCGAGAGCACTGGGAAAAAGGTACGGGAGACGCGAGAGCACTGGAAAAAAGGGGTGCGGGAGACAATGGAGCAGTAGAAAAAGGGCGCGGGAGACGCGAGAGCACTCGAAAAAGGGTGCGGGAGACGCGAGAGCACTGGGAAAAGGGTGCGGGAGAAGCGAGAGCACTGGAAAAAGGTGCGGGAGACTTTGGAGCAGTGGGAAAAGGGTGCGGGAGACGCGAGAGCGCTGGGAAAAGGGTGCGGGAGACGCGAGAGCAGTGGGAAAAGGGTGCGGGAGACGCGAGAGTACTGGAAAAAACGCTGCGGGAGACCACGGAGCACTGGGAAAAGGGTGCGGGAGACGCGAGAGCACTGGAAAAAGGGTGCGGGAGACGCGAGAGCACTGGAAAAAGGGTGCGGGAGACGCGAGAGCACTGGGAAAAGGGTGCGGGAGAAGCGAGAGCACTGGAAAAAGGTGCGGGAGACCCTGGAGCAGTGGGAAAACGCTGCGGGAGACCACGGAGCACTGGAAAAAAGGTGCGGGAGAAGCGAGAGCAGTGGGAAAAGGGTGCGGGAGAAGCGAGAGCACTGGAAAAAGGGTGCGGGAAACGGGAGAGCACTGGGAAAAGGGTGCGGGAGACGCGAGAGCACTGGAAAAAGGGTGCGGGAGACGCGAGAGCACTGGGAAAAGGGCGCGGGAGACGCGAGAGCACTGGAAAAAGGGTGCGGGAGACACGAGAGCACTGGGAAAAGGGTGCGGGAGACGCGAGAGCACTGGGAAAAAGGGTGCGGGAGACGCGAGAGCACTGGAAAAAGGGTGCGGGAGACCATGGAGCAGTAGAAAAAGGGCGCGGGAGACGCGAGAGCACTGGAAAAAGGTGCGGGAGACCCTGGAGCAGTGGGAAAAGGGTGCGGGAGACGCGAGAGTACTGGAAAAACGCTGCGGGAGACCACGGAGCACTGGAAAAAAGGTGCGGGAGACCATGGAGCACTGCGAAAAGGGTGCGGGAGACGCGAGAGCACTGGAAAAAGGGTGCGGGAGACCCTGGAGCAGTGGGAAAAGGGTGCGGGAGACGCGAAAGTACTGGAAAAACGCTGCGGGAGACCACGGAGCACTGGAAAAAAGGTGCGGGAGAAGCGAGAGCAGCGGGAAAAGGGTGCGAGAGAAGCGAGAGCACTGGAAAAAGGGTGCGGGAAACGGGAGAGCACTGGGAAAAGGGTGCGGGAGACGCGAGAGCACTGGAAAAAGGGTGCGGGAGACGCGAGAGCACTGGGAAAAGGGCGCGGGAGACGCGAGAGCACTGGAAAAAGGGTGCGGGAGACACGAGAGCACTGGGAAAAGGGTGCGGGAGACGCGAGAGCACTGGAAAAAGGGTGCGGGAGACGCGAGAGCACTGGAAAAAGGGTGCGGGAGACGCGAGAGCACTGGGAAAAAGGTGCGGGAGACGCGAGAGCACTGGAAAAAGGGTGCGGGAGACCATGGAGCAGTAGAAAAAGGGCGCGGGAGACGCGAGAGCACTGGAAAAAGGTGCGGGAGACCCTGGAGCAGCGGGAAAAGGGTGCGGGAGACGCGAAAGTACTGGAAAAACGCTGCGGGAGACCACGGAGCACTGGAAAAAAGGTGCGGGAGAGTACTCTGCGTTGATACCACTGCTTGGGAGAAGCGAGAGCACTGGAAAAAGGGTGCGGGAAACGGGAGAGCACTGGGAAAAGGGTGCGGGAGACGCGAGAGCACTGGAAAAAGGGTGCGGGAGACGCGAGAGCACTGGAAAAAGGGTGCGGGAGACGCGAGAGCACTGGAAAAAGGGTGCGGGAGACGCGAGAGCACTGGAAAAAGGGTGCGGGAGACGCGAGAGCACTGGAAAAAGGGTGCGGGAGACGCGAGAGCACTGGAAAAAGGGTGCGGGAGACGCGAGAGCACTGAGAAAAAGGTGCGGGAGACGCGAGAGCACTGGAAAAGGGGTGCGGGAGACCATGGAGCAGTAGAAAAAGGGCGCGGGAGACGCGAGAGCACTGGAAAAAGGTGCGGGAGACCCTGGAGCAGTGGGAAAAGGGTGCGGGAGACGCGAGAGTACTGGAAAAACGCTGCGGGAGACCACGGAGCACTGGAAAAAAGGTGCGGGAGAAGCGAGAGCAGTGGGAAAAGGGTGCGGGAGAAGCGAGAGCACTGGAAAAAGGGTGCGGGAAACGGGAGAGCACTGGGAAAAGGGTGCGGGAGACGCGAGAGCACTGGAAAAAGGGTGCGGGAGACGCGAGAGCACTGGGAAAAGGGCGCGGGAGACGCGAGAGCACTGGAAAAAGGGTGCGGGAGACACGAGAGCACTGGGAAAAGGGTGCGGGAGACGCGAGAGCACTGGAAAAAGGGTGCGGGAGACGCGAGAGCACTGGAAAAAGGGTGCGGGAGACGCGAGAGCACTGAGAAAAAGGTGCGGGAGACGCGAGAGCACTGGAAAAGGGGTGCGGGAGACCATGGAGCAGTAGAAAAAGGGCGCGGGAGACGCGAGAGCACTGGAAAAAGGTGCGGGAGACCCTGGAGCAGTGGGAAAAGGGTGCGGGAGACGCGAGAGTACTGGAAAAACGCTGCGGGAGACCACGGAGCACTGGAAAAAAGGTGCGGGAGAAGCGAGAGCAGTGGGAAAAGGGTGCGGGAGAAGCGAGAGCACTGGAAAAAGGGTGCGGGAAACGGGGAGAGCACTGGGAAAAGGGTGCGGGAGACGCGAGAGCACTGGAAAAAGGGTGCGGGAGACGCGAGAGCACTGGGAAAAGGGCGCGGGAGACGCGAGAGCACTGGAAAAAGGGTGCGGGAGACACGAGAGCACTGGGAAAAGGGTGCGGGAGACGCGAGAGCACTGGAAAAAGGGTGCGGGAGACGCGAGAGCACTGGAAAAAGGGTGCGGGAGACGCGAGAGCACTGGGAAAAAGGTGCGGGAGACGCGAGAGCACTGGAAAAAGGGTGCGGGAGACCATGGAGCAGTAGAAAAACGGCGCGGGAGACGCGAGAGCACTGGAAAAAGGTGCGGGAGACCCTGGAGCAGCGGGAAAAGGGTGCGGGAGACGCGAGAGTACTGGAAAAACGCTGCGGGAGACCACGGAGCACTGGAAAAAAGGTGCGGGAGACGCGAGGGCACTGGAAAAAGGGTGCGGGAGACCATGGAGCAGTAGAAAAAGGGCGCGGGAGACGCGAGAGCACTGGAAAAAGGTGCGGGAGACCCTGGAGCAGTGGGAAAAGGGTGCGGGAGACGCGAGAGCACTGGGAAAAGGGCGCGGGAGACGCGAGAGCACTGGAAAAACGCTGCGGGAGACCACGGAGCACTGGAAAAAAGGTGCGGGAGAAGCGAGAGCAGTGGGAAAAGAATGCGGGAGAAGCGAGAGCACTGAAAAAGGGTGCGGGAGACGGGAGAGCACTGGGAAAAGGGTGCGGGAGACGCGAGAGCACTGGAAAAAGGGTGCGGGAGACGCGAGAGCACTGGAAAAAGGGTGCGGGAGACGCGAGAGCACTGGAAAAAGGGTGCGGGAGACGCGAGAGCACTGGAAAAAGGGTGCGGGAGACGCGAGAGCACTGAGAAAAAGGTGCGGGAGACGCGAGAGCACTGGAAAAAGGGTGCGGGAGACCATGGAGCAGTAGAAAAAGGGCGCGGGAGACGCGAGAGCACTGGAAAAAGGTGCGGGAGACCCTGGAGCAGTGGGAAAAGGGTGCGGGAGACGCGAGAGTACTGGAAAAACGCTGCGGGAGACCACGGAGCACTGGAAAAAAGGTGCGGGAGAAGCGAGAGCAGTGGGAAAAGGGTGCGGGAGAAGCGAGAGCACTGGAAAAAGGGTGCGGGAAACGGGAGAGCACTGGGAAAAGGGTGCGGGAGACGCGAGAGCACTGGAAAAAGGGTGCGGGAGACGCGAGAGCACTGGGAAAAGGGCGCTGGAGACGCGAGAGCACTGGAAAAAGGGTGCGGGAGACACGAGAGCACTGGGAAAAGGGTGCGGGAGACGCGAGAGCACTGGAAAAAGGGTGCGGGAGACGCGAGAGCACTGGAAAAAGGGTGCGGGAGACGCGAGAGCACTGGGAAAAAGGTGCGGGAGACGCGAGAGCACTGGAAAAAGGGTGCGGGAGACCATGGAGCAGTAGAAAAAGGGCGCGGGAGACGCGAGAGCACTGGAAAAAGGTGCGGGAGACCCTGGAGCAGTGGGAAAAGGGTGCGGGAGACGCGAGAGTACTGGAAAAAGGGTGCGGGAGACGCGAGAGCACTGGAAAAAGGGTGCGGGAGACCATGGAGCAGTAGAAAAAGGGCGCGGGAGACGCGAGAGCACTGGAAAAAGGTGCGGGAGACCCTGGAGCAGTGGGAAAAGGGTGCGGGAGACGCGAGAGTACTGGAAAAACGCTGCGGGAGACCACGGAGCACTGGAAAAAAGGTGCGGGAGACCATGGAGCACTGCGAAAAGGGTGCGGGAGACGCGAGAGCACTGGAAAAAGGGTGCGGGAGACCCTGGAGCAGTGGGAAAAGGGTGCGGGAGACGCGAAAGTACTGGAAAAACGCTGCGGGAGACCACGGAGCACTGGAAAAAAGGTGCGGGAGAAGCGAGAGCAGCGGGAAAAGGGTGCGGGAGAAGCGAGAGCACTGGAAAAAGGGTGCGGGAAACGGGGAGAGCACTGGGAAAAGGGTGCGGGAGACGCGAGAGCACTGGAAAAAGGGTGCGGGAGACGCGAGAGCACTGGGAAAAGGGCGCGGGAGACGCGAGAGCACTGGAAAAAGGGTGCGGGAGACCATGGAGCAGTAGAAAAAGGGCGCGGGAGACGCGAGAGCACTGGGAAAAGGGCGCTGGAGACGCGAGAGCACTGGAAAAAGGGTGCGGGAGACACGAGAGCACTGGGAAAAGGGTGCGGGAGACGCGAGAGCACTGGAAAAAGGGTGCGGGAGACGCGAGAGCACTGGAAAAAGGGTGCGGGAGACGCGAGAGCACTGGGAAAAAGGTGCGGGAGACGCGAGAGCACTGGAAAAAGGGTGCGGGAGACCATGGAGCAGTAGAAAAAGGGCGCGGGAGACGCGAGAGCACTGGAAAAAGGTGCGGGAGACCCTGGAGCAGTGGGAAAAGGGTGCGGGAGACGCGAGAGTACTGGAAAAAGGGTGCGGGAGACGCGAGAGCACTGGAAAAAGGGTGCGGGAGACCATGGAGCAGTAGAAAAAGGGCGCGGGAGACGCGAGAGCACTGGAAAAAGGTGCGGGAGACCCTGGAGCAGTGGGAAAAGGGTGCGGGAGACGCGAGAGTACTGGAAAAACGCTGCGGGAGACCACGGAGCACTGGAAAAAAGGTGCGGGAGACCATGGAGCACTGCGAAAAGGGTGCGGGAGACGCGAGAGCACTGGAAAAAGGGTGCGGGAGACCCTGGAGCAGTGGGAAAAGGGTGCGGGAGACGCGAAAGTACTGGAAAAACGCTGCGGGAGACCACGGAGCACTGGAAAAAAGGTGCGGGAGAAGCGAGAGCAGCGGGAAAAGGGTGCGGGAGAAGCGAGAGCACTGGAAAAAGGGTGCGGGAAACGGGGAGAGCACTGGGAAAAGGGTGCGGGAGACGCGAGAGCACTGGAAAAAGGGTGCGGGAGACGCGAGAGCACTGGGAAAAGGGCGCGGGAGACGCGAGAGCACTGGAAAAAGGGTGCGGGAGACACGAGAGCACTGGGAAAAGGGTGCGGGAGACGCGAGAGCACTGGAAAAAGGGTGCGGGAGACGCGAGAGCACTGGAAAAAGGGTGCGGGAGACGCGAGAGCACTGGGAAAAAGGTGCGGGAGACGCGAGAGCACTGGAAAAAGGGTGCGGGAGACCATGGAGCAGTAGAAAAAGGGCGCGGGAGACGCGAGAGCACTGGAAAAAGGTGCGGGAGACCCTGGAGCAGCGGGAAAAGGGTGCGGGAGACGCGAAAGTACTGGAAAAACGCTGCGGGAGACCACGGAGCACTGGAAAAAAGGTGCGGGAGAAGCGAGAGCAGTGGGAAAAGGGTGCGGGAGAAGCGAGAGCACTGGAAAAAGGGTGCGGGAAACGGGAGAGCACTGGGAAAAGGGTGCGGGAGACGCGAGAGCACTGGAAAAAGGGTGCGGGAGACGCGAGAGCACTGGGAAAAGGGCGCGGGAGACGCGAGAGCACTGGAAAAAGGGTGCGGGAGACACGAGAGCACTGGGAAAAGGGTGCGGGAGACGCGAGAGCGCTGGAAAAAGGGTGCGGGAGACGCGAGAGCACTGGAAAAAGGGTGCGGGAGACGCGAGAGCACTGAGAAAAAGGTGCGGGAGACGCGAGAGCACTGGAAAAGGGGTGCGGGAGACCATGGAGCAGTAGAAAAAGGGCGCGGGAGACGCGAGAGCACTGGAAAAAGGTGCGGGAGACCCTGGAGCAGTGGGAAAAGGGTGCGGGAGACGCGAGAGTACTGGAAAAACGCTGCGGGAGACCACGGAGCACTGGAAAAAAGGTGCGGGAGAAGCGAGAGCAGTGGGAAAAGGGTGCGGGAGAAGCGAGAGCACTGGAAAAAGGGTGCGGGAAACGGGAGAGCACTGGGAAAAGGGTGCGGGAGACGCGAGAGCACTGGAAAAAGGGTGCGGGAGACGCGAGAGCACTGGGAAAAGGGCGCGGGAGACGCGAGGAGCACTGGAAAAAGGGTGCGGGAGACACGAGAGCACTGGGAAAAGGGTGCGGGAGACGCGAGAGCACTGGAAAAAGGGTGCGGGAGACGCGAGAGCACTGGAAAAAGGGTGCGGGAGACGCGAGAGCACTGGGAAAAAGGTGCGGGAGACGCGAGAGCACTGGAAAAAAGGGTGCGGGAGACCATGGAGCAGTAGAAAAAGGGCGCGGGAGACGCGAGAGCACTGGAAAAAGGTGCGGGAGACCCTGGAGCAGCGGGAAAAGGGTGCGGGAGACGCGAGAGTACTGGAAAAACGCTGCGGGAGACCACGGAGCACTGGAAAAAAGGTGCGGGAGACGCGAGAGCACTGGAAAAAGGGTGCGGGAGACCATGGAGCAGTAGAAAAAGGGCGCGGGAGACGCGAGAGCACTGGAAAAAGGTGCGGGAGACCCTGGAGCAGTGGGAAAAGGGTGCGGGAGACGCGAGAGCACTGGGAAAAGGGCGCGGGAGACGCGAGAGCACTGGAAAAACGCTGCGGGAGACCACGGAGCACTGGAAAAAAGGTGCGGGAGAAGCGAGAGCAGTGGGAAAAGAATGCGGGAGAAGCGAGAGCACTGAAAAAGGGTGCGGGAGACGGGAGAGCACTGGGAAAAGGGTGCGGGAGACGCGAGAGCACTGGAAAAAGGGTGCGGGAGACGCGAGAGCACTGGAAAAAGGGTGCGGGAGACGCGAGAGCACTGGAAAAAGGGTGCGGGAGACGCGAGAGCACTGGAAAAAGGGTGCGGGAGACGCGAGAGCACTGAGAAAAAGGTGCGGGAGACGCGAGAGCACTGGAAAAAGGGTGCGGGAGACCATGGAGCAGTAGAAAAAGGGCGCGGGAGACGCGAGAGCACTGGAAAAAGGTGCGGGAGACCCTGGAGCAGTGGGAAAAGGGTGCGGGAGACGCGAGAGTACTGGAAAAACGCTGCGGGAGACCACGGAGCACTGGAAAAAAGGTGCGGGAGAAGCGAGAGCAGTGGGAAAAGGGTGCGGGAGAAGCGAGAGCACTGGAAAAAGGGTGCGGGAAACGGGGAGAGCACTGGGAAAAGGGTGCGGGAGACGCGAGAGCACTGGAAAAAGGGTGCGGGAGACGCGAGAGCACTGGGAAAAGAGCGCTGGAGACGCGAGAGCACTGGAAAAAGGGTGCGGGAGACACGAGAGCACTGGGAAAAGGGTGCGGGAGACGCGAGAGCACTGGAAAAAGGGTGCGGGAGACGCGAGAGCACTGGAAAAAGGGTGCGGGAGACGCGAGAGCACTGGGAAAAAGGTGCGGGAGACGCGAGAGCACTGGAAAAAGGGTGCGGGAGACCATGGAGCAGTAGAAAAAGGGCGCGGGAGACGCGAGAGCACTGGAAAAAGGTGCGGGAGACCCTGGAGCAGTGGGAAAAGGGTGCGGGAGACGCGAGAGTACTGGAAAAACGCTGCGGGAGACCACGGAGCACTGGAAAAAAGGTGCGGGAGAAGCGAGAGCAGTGGGAAAAGGGTGCGGGAGAAGCGAGAGCACTGGAAAAAGGGTGCGGGAAACGGGGAGAGCACTGGGAAAAGGGTGCGGGAGACGCGAGAGCACTGGAAAAAGGGTGCGGGAGAAGCGAGAGCACTGGAAAAAGGGTGCGGGAGACGCGAGAGCACTGGAAAAAGGGTGCGGGAGACGCGAGAGCACTGGAAAAAGGGTGCGGGAGACGCGAGAGCACTGGGAAAAGAGTGCGGGAGACGCGAGAGCACTGGAAAAAGGGTGCGGGAGACCATGGAGCAGTAGAAAAAGGGCGCGGGAGACGCAAGAGCACTGGAAAAAGGTGCGGGAGACCCTGGAGCAGTGGGAAAAGGGTGCGGGAGACGCGAGAGTACTGGAAAAACGCTGCGGGAGACCACGGAGCACTGGAAAAAAGGTGCGGGAGACCATGGAGCACTGCGAAAAGGGTGCGGGAGACGCGAGAGCACTGGAAAAAGGGTGCGGGAGACCCTGGAGCAGTGGGAAAAGGGTGCGGGAGACGCGAAAGTACTGGAAAAACGCTGCGGGAGACCACGGAGCACTGGAAAAAAGGTGCGGGAGAAGCGAGAGCAGTGGGAAAAGGGTGCGGGAGAAGCGAGAGCACTGGAAAAAGGGTGCGGGAAACGGGGAGAGCACTGGGAAAAGGGTGCGGGAGACGCGAGAGCACTGGAAAAAGGGTGCGGGAGACGCGAGAGCACTGGGAAAAGGGCGCGGGAGACGCGAGAGCACTGGAAAAAGGGTGCGGGAGACACGAGAGCACTGGGAAAAGGGTGCGGGAGACGCGAGAGCACTGGAAAAAGGGTGCGGGAGACGCGAGAGCACTGGAAAAAGGGTGCGGGAGACGCGAGAGCACTGGGAAAAAGGTGCGGGAGACGCGAGAGCACTGGAAAAAGGGTGCGGGAGACCATGGAGCAGTAGAAAAAGGGCGCGGGAGACGCGAGAGCACTGGAAAAAGGTGCGGGAGACCCTGGAGCAGCGGGAAAAGGGTGCGGGAGACGCGAAAGTACTGGAAAAACGCTGCGGGAGACCACGGAGCACTGGAAAAAAGGTGCGGGAGAAGCGAGAGCAGTGGGAAAAGGGTGCGGGAGAAGCGAGAGCACTGAGAAAAAGGTGCGGGAGACGCGAGAGCACTGGAAAAAGGGTGCGGGAGACCATGGAGCAGTAGAAAAAGGGCGCGGGAGACGCGAGAGCACTGGAAAAAGGTGCGGGAGACCCTGGAGCAGTGGGAAAAGGGTGCGGGAGACGCGAGAGTACTGGAAAAACGCTGCGGGAGACCACGGAGCACTGGAAAAAAGGTGCGGGAGAAGCGAGAGCAGTGGGAAAAGGGTGCGGGAGAAGCGAGAGCACTGGAAAAAGGGTGCGGGAAACGGGAGAGCACTGGGAAAAGGGTGCGGGAGACGCGAGAGCACTGGAAAAAGGGTGCGGGAGACGCGAGAGCACTGGGAAAAGGGCGCTGGAGACGCGAGAGCACTGGAAAAAGGGTGCGGGAGACACGAGAGCACTGGGAAAAGGGTGCGGGAGACGCGAGAGCACTGGAAAAAGGGTGCGGGAGACGCGAGAGCACTGGAAAAAGGGTGCGGGAGACGCGAGAGCACTGGGAAAAAGGTGCGGGAGACGCGAGAGCACTGGAAAAAGGGTGCGGGAGACCATGGAGCAGTAGAAAAAGGGCGCGGGAGACGCGAGAGCACTGGAAAAAGGTGCGGGAGACCCTGGAGCAGTGGGAAAAGGGTGCGGGAGACGCGAGAGTACTGGAAAAACGCTGCGGGAGACCACGGAGCACTGGAAAAAAGGTGCGGGAGAAGCGAGAGCAGTGGGAAAAGGGTGCGGGAGAAGCGAGAGCACTGGAAAAAGGGTGCGGGAAACGGGAGAGCACTGGGAAAAGGGTGCGGGAGACGCGAGAGCACTGGAAAAAGGGTGCGGGAGAAGCGAGAGCACTGGAAAAAGGGTGCGGGAGACGCGAGAGCACTGGAAAAAGGGTGCGGGAGACGCGAGAGCACTGGAAAAAGGGTGCGGGAGACGCGAGAGCACTGGGAAAAGAGTGCGGGAGACGCGAGAGCACTGGAAAAAGGGTGCGGGAGACCATGGAGCAGTAGAAAAAGGGCGCGGGAGACGCAAGAGCACTGGAAAAAGGTGCGGGAGACCCTGGAGCAGTGGGAAAAGGGTGCGGGAGACGCGAGAGTACTGGAAAAACGCTGCGGGAGACCACGGAGCACTGGAAAAAAGGTGCGGGAGACCATGGAGCACTGCGAAAAGGGTGCGGGAGACGCGAGAGCACTGGAAAAAGGGTGCGGGAGACCCTGGAGCAGTGGGAAAAGGGTGCGGGAGACGCGAAAGTACTGGAAAAACGCTGCGGGAGACCACGGAGCACTGGAAAAAAGGTGCGGGAGAAGCGAGAGCAGTGGGAAAAGGGTGCGGGAGAAGCGAGAGCACTGGAAAAAGGGTGCGGGAAACGGGGAGAGCACTGGGAAAAGGGTGCGGGAGACGCGAGAGCACTGGAAAAAGGGTGCGGGAGACGCGAGAGCACTGGGAAAAGGGCGCGGGAGACGCGAGAGCACTGGAAAAAGGGTGCGGGAGACACGAGAGCACTGGGAAAAGGGTGCGGGAGACGCGAGAGCACTGGAAAAAGGGTGCGGGAGACGCGAGAGCACTGGAAAAAGGGTGCGGGAGACGCGAGAGCACTGGGAAAAAGGTGCGGGAGACGCGAGAGCACTGGAAAAAGGGTGCGGGAGACCATGGAGCAGTAGAAAAAGGGCGCGGGAGACGCGAGAGCACTGGAAAAAGGTGCGGGAGACCCTGGAGCAGCGGGGAAAAGGGTGCGGGAGACGCGAAAGTACTGGAAAAACGCTGCGGGAGACCACGGAGCACTGGAAAAAAGGTGCGGGAGAAGCGAGAGCAGTGGGAAAAGGGTGCGGGAGAAGCGAGAGCACTGGAAAAAGGGTGCGGGAAACGGGAGAGCACTGGGAAAAGGGTGCGGGAGACGCGAGAGCACTGGAAAAAGGGTGCGGGAGACGCGAGAGCACTGGGAAAAGGGCGCGGGAGACGCGAGAGCACTGGAAAAAGGGTGCGGGAGACACGAGAGCACTGGGAAAAGGGTGCGGGAGACGCGAGAGCACTGGAAAAAGGGTGCGGGAGACGCGAGAGCACTGGAAAAAGGGTGCGGGAGACGCGAGAGCACTGGGAAAAAGGTGCGGGAGACGCGAGAGCACTGGAAAAGGGTGCGGGAGACCATGGAGCAGTAGAAAAAGGGCGCGGGAGACGCGAGAGCACTGGAAAAAGGTGCGGGAGACCCTGGAGCAGCGGGGAAAAGGGTGCGGGAGACGCGAGAGTACTGGAAAAACGCTGCGGGAGACCACGGAGCACTGGAAAAAAGGTGCGGGAGAAGCGAGAGCAGTGGGAAAAGGGTGCGGGAGAAGCGAGAGCACTGGAAAAAGGGTGCGGGAAACGGGAGAGCACTGGGAAAAGGGTGCGGGAGACGCGAGAGCACTGGAAAAAGGGTGCGGGAGACGCGAGAGCACTGGGAAAAGGGCGCGGGAGACGCGAGAGCACTGGAAAAAGGGTGCGGGAGACACGAGAGCACTGGGAAAAGGGTGCGGGAGACGCGAGAGCACTGGAAAAAGGGTGCGGGAGACGCGAGAGCACTGGAAAAAGGGTGCGGGAGACGCGAGAGCACTGGGAAAAAGGTGCGGGAGACGCGAGAGCACTGGAAAAAGGGTGCGGGAGACCATGGAGCAGTAGAAAAAGGGCGCGGGAGACGCGAGAGCACTGGAAAAAGGTGCGGGAGACCCTGGAGCAGCGGGAAAAGGGTGCGGGAGACGCGAAAGTACTGGAAAAACGCTGCGGGAGACCACGGAGCACTGGAAAAAAGGTGCGGGAGAAGCGAGAGCAGTGGGAAAAGGGTGCGGGAGAAGCGAGAGCACTGAGAAAAAGGTGCGGGAGACGCGAGAGCACTGGAAAAAGGGTGCGGGAGACCATGGAGCAGTAGAAAAAGGGCGCGGGAGACGCGAGAGCACTGGAAAAAGGTGCGGGAGACCCTGGAGCAGTGGGAAAAGGGTGCGGGAGACGCGAGAGTACTGGAAAAAACGCTGCGGGAGACCACGGAGCACTGGAAAAAAGGTGCGGGAGAAGCGAGAGCAGTGGGAAAAGGGTGCGGGAGAAGCGAGAGCACTGGAAAAAGGGTGCGGGAAACGGGAGAGCACTGGGAAAAGGGTGCGGGAGACGCGAGAGCACTGGAAAAAGGGTGCGGGAGACGCGAGAGCACTGGGAAAAGGGCGCTGGAGACGCGAGAGCACTGGAAAAAGGGTGCGGGAGACACGAGAGCACTGGGAAAAGGGTGCGGGAGACGCGAGAGCACTGGAAAAAGGGTGCGGGAGACGCGAGAGCACTGGAAAAAGGGTGCGGGAGACGCGAGAGCACTGGGAAAAAGGTGCGGGAGACGCGAGAGCACTGGAAAAAGGGTGCGGGAGACCATGGAGCAGTAGAAAAAGGGCGCGGGAGACGCGAGAGCACTGGAAAAAGGTGCGGGAGACCCTGGAGCAGTGGGAAAAGGGTGCGGGAGACGCGAGAGTACTGGAAAAACGCTGCGGGAGACCACGGAGCACTGGAAAAAAGGTGCGGGAGAAGCGAGAGCAGTGGGAAAAGGGTGCGGGAGAAGCGAGAGCACTGGAAAAAGGGTGCGGGAAACGGGAGAGCACTGGGAAAAGGGTGCGGGAGACGCGAGAGCACTGGAAAAAGGGTGCGGGAGAAGCGAGAGCACTGGAAAAAGGGTGCGGGAGACGCGAGAGCACTGGAAAAAGGGTGCGGGAGACGCGAGAGCACTGGAAAAAGGGTGCGGGAGACGCGAGAGCACTGGGAAAAGAGTGCGGGAGACGCGAGAGCACTGGAAAAAGGGTGCGGGAGACCATGGAGCAGTAGAAAAAGGGCGCGGGAGACGCAAGAGCACTGGAAAAAGGTGCGGGAGACCCTGGAGCAGTGGGAAAAGGGTGCGGGAGACGCGAGAGTACTGGAAAAACGCTGCGGGAGACCACGGAGCACTGGAAAAAAGGTGCGGGAGACCATGGAGCACTGCGAAAAGGGTGCGGGAGACGCGAGAGCACTGGAAAAAGGGTGCGGGAGACCCTGGAGCAGTGGGAAAAGGGTGCGGGAGACGCGAAAGTACTGGAAAAACGCTGCGGGAGACCACGGAGCACTGGAAAAAAGGTGCGGGAGAAGCGAGAGCAGTGGGAAAAGGGTGCGGGAGAAGCGAGAGCACTGGAAAAAGGGTGCGGGAAACGGGGAGAGCACTGGGAAAAGGGTGCGGGAGACGCGAGAGCACTGGAAAAAGGGTGCGGGAGACGCGAGAGCACTGGGAAAAGGGCGCGGGAGACGCGAGAGCACTGGAAAAAGGGTGCGGGAGACACGAGAGCACTGGGAAAAGGGTGCGGGAGACGCGAGAGCACTGGAAAAAGGGTGCGGGAGACGCGAGAGCACTGGAAAAAGGGTGCGGGAGACGCGAGAGCACTGGGAAAAAGGTGCGGGAGACGCGAGAGCACTGGAAAAAGGGTGCGGGAGACCATGGAGCAGTAGAAAAAGGGCGCGGGAGACGCGAGAGCACTGGAAAAAGGTGCGGGAGACCCTGGAGCAGCGGGAAAAGGGTGCGGGAGACGCGAAAGTACTGGAAAAACGCTGCGGGAGACCACGGAGCACTGGAAAAAAGGTGCGGGAGAAGCGAGAGCAGTGGGAAAAGGGTGCGGGAGAAGCGAGAGCACTGGAAAAAGGGTGCGGGAAACGGGAGAGCACTGGGAAAAGGGTGCGGGAGACGCGAGAGCACTGGAAAAAGGGTGCGGGAGACGCGAGAGCACTGGGAAAAGGGCGCGGGAGACGCGAGAGCACTGGAAAAAGGGTGCGGGAGACACGAGAGCACTGGGAAAAGGGTGCGGGAGACGCGAGAGCACTGGAAAAAGGGTGCGGGAGACGCGAGAGCACTGGAAAAAGGGTGCGGGAGACGCGAGAGCACTGGGAAAAAGGTGCGGGAGACGCGAGAGCACTGGAAAAGGGTGCGGGAGACCATGGAGCAGTAGAAAAAGGGCGCGGGAGACGCGAGAGCACTGGAAAAAGGTGCGGGAGACCCTGGAGCAGCGGGAAAAGGGTGCGGGAGACGCGAGAGTACTGGAAAAACGCTGCGGGAGACCACGGAGCACTGGAAAAAAGGTGCGGGAGAAGCGAGAGCAGTGGGAAAAGGGGTGCGGGAAAAGCGAGAGCACTGGAAAAAGGGTGCGGGAAACGGGGAGAGCACTGGGAAAAGGGTGCGGGAGACGCGGGAGCACTGGAAAAAGGGTGCGGGAGAAGCGAGAGCACTGGAAAAAGGGTGCGGGAGACCATGGAGCAATAGAAAAAGGGCGCGGGAGACGCGAGAGCACTGGAAAAAGGTGCGGGAGACCCTGGAGCAGTGGGAAAAAGGTGCGGGAGACGCGAGAGTACTGGAAAAACGCTGCGGGAGACCACGGAGCACTGGAAAAAAGGTGCGGGAGACCATGGAGCACTGCGAAAAGTGTGCGGGAGACGCGAGAGCACTGGAAAAAGGGTGCGGGAGACGCGAGAGCACTGGGAAAAGGGTGCGGGAGACGCGAGAGCACTGGAAAAAGGGTGCGGGAGAAGCGAGAGCACTGGAAAAAGGGTGCGGGAGACGCGAGAGCACTGGGAAAAGGGCGCGGGAGACGCGAGAGCACTGGAAAAAACGCTGCGGGAGACCACGGAGCACTGGAAAAAAGGTGCGGGAGAAGCGAGAGCAGTGGGAAAAGGGTGCGGGAGAAGCGAGAGCACTGAAAAAGGGTGCGGGAGACGGGAGAGCACTGGGAAAAGGGTGCGGGAGACGCGAGAGCACTGGAAAAAGGGTGCGGGAGACGCGAGAGCACTGGAAAAAGGGTGCGGGAGACGCGAGAGCACTGGAAAAAGGGTGCGGGAGACGCGAGAGCACTGGAAAAAGGGTGCGGGAGACGCGAGAGCACTGAGAAAAAGGTGCGGGAGACGCGAGAGCACTGGAAAAAGGGTGCGGGAGACCATGGAGCAGTAGAAAAAGGGCGCGGGAGACGCGAGAGCACGGGAAAAAGGTGCGGGAGACCCTGGAGCAGTGGGAAAAGGGTGCGGGAGACGCGAGAGTACTGGAAAAACGCTGCGGGAGACCACGGAGCACTGGAAAAAAGGTGCGGGAGAAGCGAGAGCAGTGGGAAAAGGGTGCGGGAGAAGCGAGAGCACTGGAAAAAGGGTGCGGGAAACGGGGAGAGCACTGGGAAAAGGGTGCGGGAGATGCGAGAGCACTGGAAAAAGGGTGCGGGAGACGCGAGAGCACTGGGGAAAAGGGCGCGGGAGACGCGAGAGCACTGGAAAAAGGGTGCGGGAGACACGAGAGCACTGGGAAAAGGGTGCGGGAGACGCGAGAGCACTGGAAAAAGGGTGCGGGAGACGCGAGAGCACTGGAAAAAGGGTGCGGGAGACGCGAGAGCACTGGGAAAAAGGTGCGGGAGACGCGAGAGCACTGGAAAAAGGGTGCGGGAGACCATGGAGCAGTAGAAAAAGGGCGCGGGAGACGCGAGAGCACTGGAAAAAGGTGCGGGAGACCCTGGAGCAGCGGGAAAAGGGTGCGGGAGACGCGAGAGTACTGTAAAAACGCTGCGGGAGACCACGGAGCACTGGAAAAAAGGTGCGGGAGACGCGAGAGCACTGGAAAAAGGGTGCGGGAGACCATGGAGCAGTAGAAAAAGGGCGCGGGAGACGCGAGAGCACGGGAAAAGGTGCGGGAGACCCTGGAGCAGTGGGGAAAAGGGTGCGGGAGACGCGAGAGCACTGGGAAAAGGGCGCGGGAGACGCGAGAGCACTGGAAAAACGCTGCGGGAGACCACGGAGCACTGGAAAAAAGGTGCGGGAGAAGCGAGAGCAGTGGGAAAAGAATGCGGGAGAAGCGAGAGCACTGAAAAAGGGTGCGGGAGACGGGAGAGCACTGGGAAAAGGGTGCGGGAGACGCGAGAGCACTGGAAAAAGGGTGCGGGAGACGCGAGAGCACTGGAAAAAGGGTGCGGGAGACGCGAGAGCACTGGAAAAAGGGTGCGGGAGACGCGAGAGCACTGGAAAAAGGGTGCGGGAGACGCGAGAGCACTGGAAAAAGGGTGCGGGAGACCATGACCATGGAGCAGTAGAAAAAGGGCGCGGGAGACGCGAGAGCACTGGAAAAAGGTGCGGGAGACCCTGGAGCAGTGGGAAAAGGGTGCGGGAGACGCGAGAGTACTGGAAAAACGCTGCGGGAGACCACGGAGCACTGGAAAAAAGGTGCGGGAGAAGCGAGAGCAGTGGGAAAAGGGTGCGGGAGAAGCGAGAGCACTGGAAAAAGGGTGCGGGAAACGGGAGAGCACTGGGAAAAGGGTGCGGGAGACGCGAGGGGCACTGGAAAAAGGGTGCGGGAGACGCGAGAGCACTGGGAAAAGGGCGCGGGAGACGCGAGAGCACTGGAAAAAAGGGTGCGGGAGACACGAGAGCACTGGAAAAAGGGTGCGGGAGACGCGAGAGCACTGGAAAAAGGGTGCGGGAGACGCGAGAGCACTGGAAAAAGGGTGCGGGAGACGCGAGAGCACTGGGAAAAAGGTGCGGGAGACGCGAGAGCACTGGAAAAAAGGGTGCGGGAGACCATGGAGCAGTAGAAAAAGGGCGCGGGAGACGCGAGAGCACTGGGAAAAGGGTGCGGGAGACGCGAGAGCACTGGAAAAAAGGGTGCGGGAGACGCGAGAGCACTGGAAAAAAGGGTGCGGGAGACCATGGAGCAGTAGAAAAAGGGCGCGGGAGACGCGAGAGCACTGGAAAAAGGTGCGGGAGACCCTGGAGCAGTGGGAAAAGGGTGCGGGAGAAGCGAGAGCACTGGAAAAAGGGTGCGGGAAACGGGAGAGCACTGGGAAAAGGGCGCTGGAGACGCGAGAGCACTGGAAAAAGGGTGCGGGAGACACGAGAGCACTGGGAAAAGGGTGCGGGAGACGCGAGAGCACTGGAAAAAGGGTGCGGGAGACGCGAGAGCACTGGAAAAAGGGTGCGGGAGACCATGGAGCAGTAGAAAAAGGGTGCGGGAGACGCGAGAGCACTGGAAAAAGGGTGCGGGAGACGCGAGAGCACTGGAAAAAGGGGTGCGGGAGACGCGAGAGCACTGGGAAAAGAGTGCGGGAGACGCGAGAGCACTGGAAAAAGGGTGCGGGAGACCATGGAGCAGTAGAAAAAGGGCGCGGGAGACGCGAGAGCACTGGAAAAAGGTGCGGGAGACCCTGGAGCAGTGGGAAAAGGGTGCGGGAGAAGCGAGAGCACTGGAAAAAGGGTGCGGGAGACGCGAGAGCACTGGAAAAAGGGTGCGGGAGACGCGAGAGCACTGGGAAAAGAGTGCGGGAGACGCGAGAGCACTGGAAAAAGGGTGCGGGAGACCATGGAGCAGTAGAAAAAGGGCGCGGGAGACGCGAGAGCACTGGAAAAAGGTGCGGGAGACCCTGGAGCAGTGGGAAAAGGGTGCGGGAGAAGCGAGAGCACTGGAAAAAGGGTGCGGGAAACGGGGAGAGCACTGGGAAAAGGGTGCGGGAGACGCGAGAGCACTGGAAAAAGGGTGCGGGGAGACGCGAGAGCACTGGGAAAAGGGCGCTGGAGACGCGAGAGCACTGGAAAAAGGGTGCGGGAGACACGAGAGCACTGGGAAAAGGGTGCGGGAGACGCGAGAGCACTGGAAAAAGGGTGCGGGAGACGCGAGAGCACTGGAAAAAGGGTGCGGGAGACGCGAGAGCACTGGGAAAAAGGTGCGGGAGACGCGAGAGCACTGGAAAAAGGGTGCGGGAGACCATGGAGCAGTAGAAAAAGGCGCGGGAGACGCGAGAGCACTGGAAAAAGGTGCGGGAGACCCTGGAGCAGCGGGAAAAGGGTGCGGGAGACGCGAGAGTAACTGGAAAAACGCTGCGGGAAACGGGAGAGCACTGGGAAAAGGGTGCGGGAGACGCGAGAGCACTGGAAAAAGGGTGCGGGAGAAGCGAGAGCACTGGAAAAAGGGTGCGGGAGACGCGAGAGCACTGGAAAAAGGGTGCGGGGAGAAGCGAGAGCAGTGGGGAAAAGGGTGCGGGAGAAGCGAGAGCACTGGAAAAAGGGTGCGGGAAACGGGAGAGCACTGGGAAAAGGGTGCGGGAGACGCGAGAGCACTGGAAAAAAGGGTGCGGGGAGAAGCGAGAGCACTGGAAAAAGGGTGCGGGAGACGCGAGAGCACTGGAAAAAGGGTGCGGGAGACGCGAGAGCACTGGAAAAAGGGTGCGGGAGACGCGAGAGCACTGGGAAAAGAGTGCGGGAGACGCGAGAGCACTGGAAAAAGGGTGCGGGAGACCATGGAGCAGTAGAAAAAGGGCGCGGGAGACGCGAGAGCACTGGAAAAAGGTGCGGGAGACCCTGGAGCAGTGGGAAAAGGGTGCGGGAGACGCGAGAGTACTGGAAAAACGCTGCGGGAGACCACGGAGCACTGGAAAAAAGGTGCGGGAGACCATGGAGCACTGCGAAAAAGGGTGCGGGAGACGCGAGAGCACTGGGAAAAGGGTGCGGGAGACCATGGACCACTGGAAAAAAGGGTGCGGGAGAAGCGAGAGCACTGGAAAAAGGGTGCGGGAGAAGCGAGAGCACTGGAAAAAGGGTGCGGGGAGACGGGAGAGCACTGGGAAAAGGGTGCGGGAGACGCGAGAGCACTGGAAAAAGGGTGCGGGAGACCATGGACCACTGGAAAAAGGGTGCGGGAGACGCGAGAGCACTGGGAAAAGGGTGCGGGAGACCATGGGCCACTGGAAAAAGGGTGCGGGAGAAGCGAGAGCACTGGAAAAAGGGTGCGGGAGAAGCGAGAGCACTGGAAAAAGGGTGCGGGAGACGGGAGAGCACTGGGAAAAGGGTGCGGGAGACCATGGAGCAGTAGAAAAAGGGCGCGGGAGACGCGAGAGCACTGGAAAAAGGTGCGGGAGACCCTGGAGCAGCGGGAAAAGGGTGCGGGAGACGCGAGAGCAGTGGGAAAAGGTGCGGGAGACCCTGGAGCAGTGGGAAAAGGGTGCGGGAGACGCGAGAGTACTGGAAAAACGCTGCGGGAGACCACGGAGCACTGGAAAAAAGGTGCGGGAGAAGCGAGAGCAGTGGGAAAAGGGTGCGGGAGAAGCGAGAGCACTGGAAAAAGGGTGCGGGAAACGGGAGAGCACTGGGAAAAGGGTGCGGGAGACGCGAGAGCACTGGAAAAAGGGTGCGGGAGACGCGAGAGCACTGGAAAAAGGGTGCGGGAGACGCGAGAGCACTGGAAAAAGGGTGCGGGAGACGCGAGAGCACTGGAAAAAGGGTGCGGGAGACGCGAGAGCACTGGAAAAAGGGTGCGGGAGACGCGAGAGCACTGGAAAAAGGGTGCGGGAGACGCGAGAGCACTGAGAAAAAGGTGCGGGAGACGCGAGAGCACTGGAAAAAGGGTGCGGGAGACCATGGAGCAGTAGAAAAAGGGCGCGGGAGACGCGAGAGCACTGGAAAAAGGTGCGGGAGACCTGGAGCAGTGGGAAAAGGGTGCGGGAGACGCGAGAGTACTGGAAAAACGCTGCGGGAGACCACGGAGCACTGGAAAAAAGGTGCGGGAGAAGCGAGAGCAGTGGGAAAAGGGTGCGGTAGAAGCGAGAGCACTGGAAAAAGGGTGCGGGAAACGGGAGAGCACTGGGAAAAGGGTGCGGGAGACGCGAGAGCACTGGAAAAAGGGTGCGGGAGACGCGAGAGCACTGGGAAAAGGGCGCGGGAGACGCGAGAGCACTGGAAAAAGGGTGCGGGAGACGCGAGAGCACTGGAAAAAGGTGCGGGAGACCCTGGAGCAGTGGGAAAAGGGTGCGGGAGACGCGAGAGTACTGGAAAAAACGCTGCGGGAGACCACGGAGCACTGGAAAAAAGGTGCGGGAGAAGCGAGAGCACTGGAAAAAAGGGTGCGGGAAACGGGAGAGCACTGGGAAAAGGGTGCGGGAGACGCGAGAGCACTGGAAAAAGGGTGCGGGAGACGCGAGAGCACTGGAAAAAGGGTGCGGGAGACGCGAGAGCACTGGAAAAAAGGGTGCGGGAGACGCGAGAGCACTGGAAAAAGGGTGCGGGAGACGCGAGAGCACTGGAAAAAGGGTGCGGGAGACGCGAGAGCACTGGAAAAAGGGTGCGGGAGACGCGAGAGCACTGAGAAAAAGGTGCGGGAGACGCGAGAGCACTGGAAAAAGGGTGCGGGAGACCATGGAGCAGTAGAAAAAGGGCGCGGGAGACGCGAGAGCACTGGAAAAAGGTGCGGGAGACCCTGGAGCAGTGGGAAAAGGGTGCGGAGACGCGAGAGTACTGGAAAAACGCTGCGGGAGACCACGGAGCACTGGAAAAAAAGGTGCGGGAGAAGCGAGAGCAGTGGGAAAAGGGTGCGGTAGAAGCGAGAGCACTGGAAAAAGGGTGCGGGAAACGGGAGAGCACTGGGAAAAGGGTGCGGGAGACGCGAGAGCACTGGAAAAAGGGTGCGGGAGACGCGAGAGCACTGGGAAAAGGGCGCGGGAGACGCGAGAGCACTGGAAAAACGCTGCGGGAGACCACGGAGCACTGGAAAAAAAGGTGCGGGAGACGCGAGAGCACTGGAAAAAGGGTGCGGGAGACCATGGAGCAGTAGAAAAAGGGCGCGGGAGACGCGAGAGCACTGGAAAAAGGTGCGGGAGACCCTGGAGCAGTGGGAAAAGGGTGCGGGAGACGCGAGAGCACTGGGAAAAGGGCGCGGGAGACGCGAGAGCACTGGAAAAACGCTGCGGGGAGACCACGGAGCACTGGAAAAAAGGTGCGGGAGAAGCGAGAGCAGTGGGAAAAGAATGCGGGAGAAGCGAGAGCACTGAAAAAGGGTGCCTGAGACGGGAGAGCACTGGGAAAAGGGTGCGGGAGACGCGAGAGCACTGGAAAAAGGGTGCGGGAGACGCGAGAGCACTGGAAAAAGGGTGCGGGAGACGCGAGAGCACTGGAAAAAGGGTGCGGGAGACGCGAGAGCACTGAGAAAAAGGTGCGGGAGACGCGAGAGCACTGGAAAAAGGGTGCGGGAGACCATGGAGCAGTAGAAAAAGGGCGCGGGAGACGCGAGAGCACTGGAAAAAGGTGCGGGAGACCCTGGAGCAGTGGGAAAAGGGTGCGGGAGACGCGAGAGTACTGGAAAAACGCTGCGGGAGACCACGGAGCACTGGAAAAAAGGTGCGGGAGAAGCGAGAGCAGTGGGAAAAGGGTGCGGTAGAAGCGAGAGCACTGGAAAAAGGGTGCGGGAAACGGGAGAGCACTGGAAAAGGGTGCGGGAGACGCGAGAGCACTGGAAAAAGGGTGCGGGAGACGCGAGAGCACTGGGAAAAGGGCGCGGGAGACGCGAGAGCACTGGAAAAACGCTGCGGGAGACCACGGAGCACTGGAAAAAATGTGCGGGAGACGCGAGAGCACTGGAAAAAGGGTGCGGGAGACCATGGAGCAGTAGAAAAAAGGGCGCGGGAGACGCGAGAGCACTGGAAAAAGGTGCGGGAGACCCTGGAGCTGTGGGAAAAGGGTGCGGGAGACGCGAGAGCACTGGGAAAAGGGCGCGGGAGACGCGAGAGCACTGGAAAAAACGCTGCGGGAGACCACGGAGCACTGGAAAAAAGGTGCGGGAGAAGCGAGAGCAGTGGGAAAAGAATGCGGGAGAAGCGAGAGCACTGAAAAAGGGTGCGGGAGACGGGAGAGCACTGGGAAAAGGGTGCGGGAGACGCGAGAGCACTGGAAAAAGGGTGCGGGAGACGCGAGAGCACTGGAAAAAGGGTGCGGGAGACGCGAGAGCACTGGAAAAAAGGGTGCGGGAGACGCGAGAGCACTGGAAAAAGGGTGCGGGAGACGCGAGAGCACTGAGAAAAAGGTGCGGGAGACGCGAGAGCACTGGAAAAAGGGTGCGGGAGACCATGGAGCAGTAGAAAAAGGGCGCGGGAGACGCGAGAGCACTGGAAAAAGGTGCGGGAGACCCTGGAGCAGTGGGAAAAGGGTGCGGGAGACGCGAGAGTACTGGAAAAAACGCTGCGGGAGACCACGGAGCACTGGAAAAAAGGTGCGGGAGAAGCGAGAGCAGTGGGAAAAGGGTGCGGGAGAAGCGAGAGCACTGGAAAAAGGGTGCGGGAAACGGGAGAGCACTGGGAAAAGGGTGCGGGAGACGCGAGAGCACTGGAAAAAGGGTGCGGGAGACGCGAGAGCACTGGAGTACTCTGCGTTGATACCACTGCTT